>JAOUZG010030082.1:4784624-4858012 GCA_026289955.1 Argiope argentata
TTTTTTTTTAGTGTTAATTATATAAGATTTCAGAAAAATATTCTTGAAAATTGTCACTAAAATTTATCTATTTCATGCATTAACAGATTTTTCTTCTTTTAATTTAAAGATCATTAAACCAAGAGTATGAATGAAAATATTTTTAAAAAAACCTTTTAAAAAGCATTTTAGAAAGAGAGAGGTGGAAAAAATGCTAGCTGTACTTCTAATTATGTAGTAAATTATAACATCAAAATTATTCAATTACAATAAATAACATTACATACATTCACAAAAAGTAGTCTATTTTTTTTATAGCATTACCATTATGATTTTACCACAAAATTCAAAAATTGCATAGAGATTAACAACCAAAATTAATACATTACAGTCATACTTTAAAACTTTTTTGCTAAAACTAAATTTATAAACAATTATGTTTTCACTTTAAAGTGAATCTATTATTGGATATATCCATATGAAAAATTACTACTGATTAATAAATTAACTTTTAAAATTGCCTTTACATCAATATAATGAACAAATGTAACATACTGTATGGAATTTGCTAAATCTTCCGCTGCTTGCTTCTTATTAGATCCCACAAGTGGAGACAAATCAACACCAGTACAGAAGTAGCTCCCACTACTATTCAGTAGAACAGCATGAATATTTGAGTCCTTCTTGGCAAGGACAAATGCTTCCTTTAATTCTTTCAATGCCTAAAAAATGAGAAGAATAGTTGATGTAAGAGCTATAAATATTCCTCATATTTGAATTAAATTTTCAAAATCAGTAAGTAATATAAAGAACACTTTGAAAGGAATGCATAATTTTAAACAGTGGTCTCGTATAGGGCAAACTTTGAGTAGACATACTACTTCTAAACTTCTACAATGCATCAATGTGTAAAGAAATTCGACATATGACAATACAAACAAGCAATAAGAGAAAACCCACAAAGGGAATTTTTAATGCAAATGGGTACCAAAACTCGAGAATTTGATCTCAAGATCTTATTACTTGGTCTTGCCACCTCACAGGGAATGGAGAGGAAGGAATTTCAAGAATAGTACTCATGATATAAAATACATATGTTTAAAATCACAAGAAAAATTAAAAGTAATTAAATGAAATAAAATATAAATTAGCTTATAAAAATACTGAAAATTTACAAGTCTAAAAAAATTCAAAAGTTTAGACATCTAAATTTGTATAATTGCTAACTCACAAGAAATTTTCCATTTTTGTATAAAAGAATTAATTTCTCAAGAAATTATTTTCATTATTTTCATTTTAAGAATTATTATTATAGACTTATGCATCAGCAGTAATAAAGTAAATCAAATAAATTTCAAATATCTATGCAATTTTTCTGTTCTTTAACCCTGCTACACAATGCAAAAGCGCTGCGTTTATTTGTCTTGAAAACTGCGACTCAGCGCTCTTGAGCTGCAAGTTTCAGCGAATCTTTGTTGCTCCATGGGTGTGAACGCAGTCTGACCTCACCCGTACTTTGTAACACAAGTGCATTCTAAAATAACTTTTTACTGTTTTTATATAATATTTTTTTTAAATAACCATGTCACGGACTCTTATTTTGGACGTTGATTCGATTGCTAATGATTCTGAGGATGGTGAAAGAACAGACACCAGTAGTGATGATAGCAATTATAATTCATCGAAGAAAAACCAACTTTATCGAAAACCACAAATATTTTTTTTTAATTCACATTCACAATTAATATTGTTTCTTTATAATATGAAATGAATTATTAAAATTGATTGATATTTGTCTAAATGAGAATGTTTTATTTGAAAACATCAAGTCAAAATATGTCCAGCAGTATTCGAACATTCTTGCCAAAATCGCTTAGCAGTCAAACGGTTAATATTTTGAGAATCTTTTAAATGAACAATATTATTTGCCTATATTAAAATTAGAATCAATTTTATTACTATATAACCTTTTGATAAATCATTAAAAAAAATTTTACAATGCAATGTTTCTTTTCAAAGGAATAATGTTAGTCAATTAAAATATATTAGATAAAATAATTATCATGAACTTATATCAAAAGTAAACTATGTAATATTTAAAGCTACTTAATTTTTTTAGGCTAAAAATTTACTGCTTGAGTTTTAATAACAATAATAATTCTATAAGTCAATATGAGCCATTATACTCATAATAAAAGAATATGTGAATACTAATTAATTTTTTAACAATGCCACTGAAATAAATATCCGATTACTTTTAATTCTAAATAAAGGCAACTCCCTTCTTTTATAAACACATTTCGAATCAATTTCATTTACAGTCTCATATATTAAAAAAGTAAAATAAATATTTAAAAAAAATGAAATGTACGAGTTAAACTATCGATACTTTTAAATCGATGAGCTAAAGTCAAAAATTATATTTAAGACTTTAAAAGTTACGAACACATAGTTAAAAAAAATCATCATCCCGTGTTTCCACGACACAAACAAGAACAACTTAATCACACAGTATAGAAACTGAATAGTTACATGGTTAATAAAAAAAAAAAGAAAAATTCTATCTTTTTTTAATACAAAATAAATTTTTGAAACTGTCTGATCGCTAACATTAGGAATATGAAAGAAACACTTAAAAAAAGTTCTTGTGTCATGGCATGCAAGATCACGAAGCACATATTAAAAATCTCTTATCCAAATTATCACAAACAAAAAGTAAGCTCTAGTGAAAATTTTAAAATTTCTTACCTCTATTGAAAGGCTATTCTGCTTAATCCCATTTGGCACCAGGACGACTTGAATGTAGTTCTTATTTTTTTTAACTACAATCTCTTTGTAGCGGAAGGCTCCTTCACTTTGTCGAATGCTACTTCTTACAGATTCTTCTTCATTCTTTTTCTTCTTGGAAACACGGGAACTTCCACTGTTACTGTTGTTAAGCTGAGTGTTTATGAAAGACTCTAGCAGGCCATCATACATATTTCGGACGGATTCCAAATCCCGTGTTTCTATTACTAAAAATAATAAAAAAAACATCAGAATAATTTGTCGTACAAATATAGAAATGAAAAATTACAAACAATAATATTAACATATTAATTAAAAAGGCTTGTTTAATTAATATGTTAATATATTAATTAATATGTCACATTTAAACAAAGCCTTTTAATTAACATATTAATTAAAAGGCTTTGTTTAAATGTGACATTTTAAACAAATTTTTTTGTTTAAAATGTCACATTTAATTTGAAAAAAAAAAAAAAAACGGCTTAAATAAATGGAATTAAATTAAATGAAATCTATATTTAGAAGCACAGTAGTATCTTTGATTTTTTAAAGATTTCCCCCCCTTCATTTTCATTACTTTTAATTCTTTATAATACTTATGCTATGGATATCCAGGTGACATCAATTGAATGAAATTAAAATGTAATGAAATGAATTTATTAGCAGACAATTAAGTTCTGAAAGCATTAAAATATTGTCTAAAAATGGAGAAGAAATTAGTATACAAAATTTCAAAGTTCTAGTGCATAAGCAGGTAAAAGAAAAATGTGTAGTAAAATTGCATCTTTAAAAACATTAAATAGATTTTAATAAAATTGTATACATTATCTATACAAAAAAAATTACAAGATCAAAACTCGAGGAAAAAGAAAATTAAATTCTATATTAATAGATAAATAATAGATATCTGTCGCAACTTTGAGCAGGTCAAAATAAATACCATTTTTTAATTAACTTAATCATTAAAGGAAAAAATCTTAAAATTCAAACTTATTAAAAGAAAATTTATTGATCAATTATGAAAATTAATGCATAACTGCCCTTAAAAAATAGATCAAAATTTTAGAATTAAAAAACAGTATTAAAAGCAAATCGATATTTAAATTGCAATTTTATTAATTGTGTTTCTTAAATAAAATGAGCTCAGGGTAGAATTATTTATACTTGGATCGATGAAAAGAGATTGAAAATTTGCTTTTCAGCTAATGAGCAAGTGGAGATACTTTTATATCAAGATATTTGATAGAAATAAATCAAAGAATTCAAAAGCATTGCATATATTATTTTAAATTTCGTAATTCAAAGTATTATTTGGTAAAATAACATATATATTCCTGAAAAACGTTCCCGAAAATGGTATTCCTTTTAAGACTGAAAATATAAAAACATGTCTCAAGACACACACACAAATACACAAAAAAAATGTAAATTTGCCTTAGTAAAAATAAAGGATTAAACAATTTTCCATATACCAAAATAAAAATAATTAAAATAAAAGAGTCAGGGTAAAACATTAAAGATTCTATTTTCCATTACAATAAATTAAAAAGCAAACTAAACAAGGGAGTAAAAAAAAAAAAGAATATATTTCAAACACGTGTATTAATGCTAGAAGTGGAAGGGAACAAATTTAGCGTCGATGCAATAAAAAAAATGGTTAAAAAGTTTCTAATTATTATTTAATAAATTAATATGTGCTTAACTCGCTAATATATATTTTTTAAAAAAAAGTATAGATCGATAGGGAAAACACTTCCACATGATAAACTAAGAGCCAAAATTTTTCAATTAAAATAAATTATTTTAGGACAAATAGCTGTTTATCTCAGAAATTTATTGTGTATTTTGTTAAATCACAAAAAATTAGATGAATATTAGTTGATTCTTCAATAGATGCAAAGAGATTAAAAAATGATTATTTAGATAACTGCAATTACTTTGTTACAACCAAACTATATAAAATTAAAACCATGCAAAATTGACATTTTAAAAAGTAAATTATTTAGTCAACAAGAACGTCTCCTTCCAATGGAGCATAAATTGAACACCTAAAAGTAAAATAAGCAATCCAAATAGAAAAATTTTAAATCTTCTAATCGTGTGCAATGATGATGACGAAGAAGAAAAAAAATCATCATAAAGAAATTTAGACGTGCTTACACACTTGTTAATATGTTTAAAAAAATACTTTATAGGAGGTAATAATGAAATCAAGTGCATTGCTTTCACATCGTAAACTAGAAGACTAAGTTTCAGAAATGAAATAAATTATTATAAGCCAAATAGTTAATTATCTTATAAATTTATCACATATTTTGCTAAATCAAAATGAATTAAATGATTATTAGTCGATTCGTTTATAGATGCAAAAAGATTGGGAAATAATTCCAATAATTATCACAATGCAATGCCCAGCTATTGCTTCAGCGTAATCGAGCAGCATAAAACCAGAATCATATCAAATCTATATTTTAAAATGAAATTCTAAGCTAATTATTCAGTCGAAATTAATTTTTTTAAAAAAGAGAATGAAATATTTACAATTATCACAACGGTTCTCCCTCAACGGAAATAAATTCCACCTGAAGACCAATTTCAGAAGAAATAATTTTCATACCTGAGTTTTCTTTGGAAATATCAACTGTTAATTTCATCCTTGAAACACTCTTAGTACGCCTTCCGCCGTTTTTAATAACTTTCTCATTCTTCCGAGAGCTTTCTCCTTCAGTATTAATCCGAGCATCACGTTCTTTCTTGGGACCTCTTTCTGCCGTTTTCTTCCCATTTTTGGGATTAATTTTAACAACTTTCTTTTTAATTACGGTTTTTTTTAATGTTTTACTTTTAGCTGCTACGTTTTTTAATTTTTTACTGCTGCTTTTCAAACAATTGGTAGCTTTCGACACAATCATAGCTTTGGCGGAAGCTTTGGTTCGAGCCATTTTTTTTAAAAAAATCAGCACGTTGCAATACAGAACAAGTCTAAAGTAGAAATGGTGAATAGAGATATAGCCCCCTCTTTTATATGCACCAGAAATACCCCCTAACCCCTCGCACTCCGATAAAGCCGATTTCTTTAATGAGGTTCTTCTAAAAAAAGATTTTTTTAATAGAATCTACTGAATAAAGTATATGAAAATTAAATAAATTTTTTAAAATTTCTATTTCTATATATTCATTCAATTAAAAAAATATTTGAATGAAAAATATCCATGAGCGATTTCACGTCTTACAGAGCCACCCAGGTGCTACGCTTCCCCCAGACCCCCTTCTTTGCAGATAAATTACAAGTGGATAATCTCAAAAAAATATATATATATTTTAAAAAAATATATAATTTTTTTCTTAAAAAAAGGAAGGGGTGGTTAAAAAAGAAAAAAATTATAATTACAAATTACCCCAGCACTTCTAATTAATTTTACACTTGACTCCTACGTTTATGGAGAAATAATATAAACAGACTAAGACAGGAGTTTCTATTAAAAAAATTAAACGTATTTATTTGTAAAGTTTAATGAGGCGTTTGAAAATCCATACATCTTTAAGAATAATTGCTGCTATCTAACACTAAAGAATCTAACAAATAAATATTTTCCACCAGCAAAAATCAAGCATTGGATCAAACTTCCGATTTCCACTCAATAATTCAAAATCTCTAAATAAAAATTAATACAAAGCTCAAAAATTACTTTAACATAAGTTAATGAAAATAACAAGTTTTTACGAAAAGGAATATTGAAAAGAGAGAGAGAAACTATTAATGGAAACTAGGCGAACGTTTATGGAACTACTTGTTAAGCGCCTCCTTGAAAACATACAAGAGCAAAAAACTTACTATTCTTCTTTTACAAAAGTGTTTCAATATATTTAAACTGAAAGTTCTTATTAGATTTTCCATATGAAGGTAGCTTTTATTTCTGGAAATATACATATTCTTTCTTAATGATAAAGATAATCCAACACAAGTATGCAACGCTCGAATTCCAAAATTATTGTTTTCCAAGATTTAAACACTCGGTTCCGATGCATGTTTAGACAATCGAAAAACTGTGAACCTCCAAGCCGAAAATCACAAAGATACGAAGTATAAAAAGCTTGAAATGGTTAAATTTGTTTTAAAATCATATATAAGCTTACATAGAAATGTTGCAAGTATATTTGTGTTACAACGAAAATACTTATACGATGAAGAACACATGGCTTTCCATATTCAAATCGGGCGAATTATGAAAATTAATTTTCTTCAAAAATACAAAAATAACAATGTTTAATAACTGTTATGTTTAGAGAATTTGCTATACGAAATTATATTATTTCCCAGTAAAAATATTATTGTTATTTTTAATTTACTAAAATTAATGAAAAACTGTAGTATTAATTACTTAAAAGGAATGTTAAGAAGTGTTTGTTATTGATAGAAGGTAAAAATAAATTTGTGACATAATTATTTTTTTTACATATATGACATATGTAAAAAGATATTATTATTAATATATGTGAAAAAAACAATTTATTATTGACTTATTTCAGAAAGAACCAATGCTATTTACAGATACTGATAAACAAAAAGTGATGTTTACATAAATGCAAAATTTGTGAACACATCGTAAAACAGAAGGCCCTATCTGACACTCTTAAATAAATAAACATTTTTCAAAAAGGGGGGTAAACATTTTTATCGACCTAAATCCTTTTTCATGAATTTTTCAAATAAATAGTGTATATATCATGATTTTGAATAAAATAGTAATAGATTTCAATTTTTAAATAATCAAAAACAAAAAGAATAAACTTGATAAAATGTTGCATTGAGATAAGGATATCTTATGGAGAACATTCTGAATTAAAATATGTTACAAAAAAATCTTAAATGCCTTTTAATAAACAAAAGAGGAAAATATTGACTTTAATTTTAAGAACGTTAATGCGCTGAAGAAGTTTTGTATAGTAATTATAATGGAATTTTTAAATAATGGACAATATTAAGAATTTTGTTATATATTTGGTTGTCTCTAAGAATAATTAATATCTGTCTTTTATTGTAAGATAAGTGTTTGTTATGTGATTAATTTTATGACAAATGATTTTTTAGTAATTTCCTATATGTCTTGAAAAAATAAAAAATCGTTATTTCAAATTTCTCTTATTAGTCACAGTAAATAATATGCAACACTATTACGTTTTAATTCATGTAAATTGTTTACTCATGTTTTAATTTAAAATTAAATATGTATAAGTAGATATATTCTATTGTTTTGAAAAAAATATGTACGTCAGAATATTTCTAATTTTTTTAATCCAATAATAATATATCAAAGAATATAATAAAAACAAGATAATGAATAATAAAATTTCTCAATTCGAAAGTCTGGTAGATCAATATCTGTTAATTAATGGTAAAAGAAACCAGTTTGATTGCTTTGCGTAGAATGAAAAATTCAGCAATATGATATGTATACAAATTTCATTTAACTATATATACAAACTGATTATCTATACATAATTTATAGCAACAACAGTACAAAATTTCAAAAATTAATAAGGCAACTGAAAAACCTGAGCAAAATTTTGATTAAGTGAAAATGTTAATGCAATGCAAATACGTAAAATACAATATATAAATATAGTAAATAATGATTTAGAAAACCCACCAGGTTTTCAGGGTTTTGTTTGGGCATTTCTTCCATGAGCTTAACAATATATATGTTTCAGTTTTTTAGAATATTTTAATAGCAGATTACTTAAAAATTCAAGAAAGATAGAAATTCGTTATATCTATTTAAGAAAGCAAACATGGGAAATTTTTGATAAATCCAAAAGGTAACCATTTTTTTTAAAAAAAATTTATTTACACTATTTTTTGAGAATAAGAAAAGTACTGAAGGCATGTAAAAAAGTGAAACCTCAAAAATATTGGGGGGGGGGGGGGGGGGGCAGCATTGATTGGATTTTCAGGATGGTAGGACATATATACAAAAGAAGGGGGAACAAAATTTCAATAAAGTAGCAATAAGATACTTAACAATTGTTATAAATTCTTTAGATCACACACAAATATTGAGGTTATCCACTTTAATTGTGGTCCAGAAGTTAATTTCTAAATAAAGGTCAACATATAGCTCCAAGAGGAAAATACTTTAAATATAAGAATTATTTATGAATCAATAAATGATAGCTAAAAAATTACATAGATTAGATATTTATATATCCAATTCTTTCTAAGTTTTGTTTTATTTATAGAAATATACAGGAAAAAAAGCACTATGTGTAAGATAAATGCCAGGAAGAGATGTGAAAAGAAATATAAACTGTTTCCTGCCAGAATCATTGACATTTGTTTCTTCAAAACAACTTCTTACTTTAAATTGCTTACAATAAAATGTACCAAACTAAGGAGATTCAAGTAAATGTTTGGCTTACATTTTTTGATAGTTCACATTGAGGATATTCATTGTAAATGCATATTTTTAGAAATGCCCAGATTTTTTGAAATTGTACACCAATCATTCCACAAAACATGTCGCTTTGATAGCATAACATGTTTTAATATTTATCATAGCAACAAGATTTCATATCAATTTGAGATGAAAATATGTAGAAGGGAAACTAGAGAATCATACTTAAATAAACTCACTATGGTCTCGACTTATAACATCGTTAATAGTAATTTTAAATTAGATTTTAATGTTACAAAAATAAAAAAGGTCAACAATTAGGAAAGTAATTAATTAATGGGCTGGGAATAATTAGGTAAGGAAAGATAAATAACTGTAAATGTAACATAATAACTAAATTTCAAAATTAACAAACATAAAAAATTAGATGTATGTTAAAATAAATTCCAAATAATAAATACATATAAAATTTGTAGATAAAATAAATATTTAAGAATGGTCTGAATAAAATAAAGGAAGAGGTTGGAAATAATAAAACTATAGAATGTTGTATATATAGTTCATAAATGAAAGCATATAAATTATAATTATTATTTTATATATTTAACATTATATTATATATTTATATATAATGTGTGTATATGAATTATAATTCACAATTTTACTAAATGGTTCTTGACACAGTTTTTATGAGAGTATTGATGTCCATTTGAAATTCATAAAAATAGCTCCTTCCATCATAAAGTTATTTGGAAAATTTTAATTTACAGTCACAGTTCTTCTTAGTTAAAGAACTTAGTCTTGGTGTAGGGCAGAGTATATTACAGTTAATAAAGAAATTTTGAGCTATAGTAAAAACTAAAGTGAAGAAGTATGTGTCCAAAATGCTGTTTGTAAACAATTACATTTGCTTTCATTACTACTTCAAGTGCTAGTGCCAAAATTAATCACTTATATTCATAAATTACTGAACTAAAATTATATATTTACTATTCTTTTAAGCTTTATTTCTGAATTTGTTCAGATTCATAATGCTTATGTAGAAAAACATGTTTCAAAAGTTCATCTGTAGAAAATTAACTCCAAATGCTAAAAAATACAATAATAATAAATAAATAAATAAAATAAAATAAATGCACTAACAATAAACTACAATGAATAAATGTTACTTCTTTTTAAATAAGTTTTTTGAAAACTAATATCAATTTCAGTAACAATAACACTAAGCAGTTGTAAACAAAGTATATAAATAAAATGCATATTTGGATCAAGTATAAAATGTTATTTTATGAAGCTAATCAAAAGGTTATTAAATTTTCTTAAAAATCATTACAAATTATTCTTAAAAAGAATACTTTATTTATTATTTTTGAAAAATATTCCAAACAAGACTTATTGCAACACTGCTTTCATGAACATACAAAATACATACAATAAGCAGCATTATTTCATAAAAATGATAATATGACTGAACTTGAAAATTTCAGCTTGATGTATTTGAAATATTATTACATTTCTAATCAGATGCCTACTTGTTACAAATAGCTTGACATAGCAAATCTAAGACCATGAGAAAGAAATTAAGAAAATTATTAACATATTCATCATGTTTTTAAGGTAGATGCAGAACTGACTCATCCATTATGGCTGTAGTATCTGCTGAAATTATTTTCTTTACAATTTATTACTTAATTTTTCAATCTAAGAATTCTATAATAATAAAAAAATAAATAAAATAAAAATAGTTTTAAAAAATATGTAGAAAATGAAAACAAAAGACAACATAAATGCAGTAAAGGTAACTTGTTTTACATCTTATTGTGCACACAACTGATTGATGACCAAATACAAACATTTTTTTTCCCTTTAAAATTAAGAGTTACTACAGTTACAATAAGAGCAGACTCAGCTCGAGCACTGATGGTCCCTCCCCTTTTCATTCTCATCCGAAATTTGCATTTGTTTCCTTCCCCTACATGTCTCTCTTATGTTCATGAATTTCAGTTTAGATTATTTTTTACTTAAATATCCATTATAATAATATTCATTTCCTTTCTAGGAGGTTGCACTTAAAGTATGCAAGTAGATTTTATAACATTATTCGGCTGAATTTTTTAGATTGGATTATATAAAATTAATTAGGTACCTACGTATTATTCCATCCAACTTTATCGCCAAATTTGAAGTCATCACCAATGAGTTGCTAAACCACCAATTATGGCAATCCAGCAAAGGTGTAATCCATTGATCTTTACCACCAAATTTAAATCCATTACAAATTAGTTACTAAACCATTGGCGATCGTTGGTGAAGATGAAATAATACATAAGTACCATTATTACACAGAATGATGGGTACTTCTCATTTATTGCAGACATTATTAGATATTGATTTTTCAATGAGCATTATTGAGCTGACTAAATGTAGATGGAAGTGTATAGATGGAGGGACACTTTTATCTGTTAAATTATCACTTTAACATTTGCATAATTATCTTTCAGCAAAACAAAAAAATTGCTGATTCTCGATAAATATTTTTTGCAGCATCTTGAAATTTTGAATTGATGAACAACAATACATAGATAGTAATGCTATTTACAAGTTTCATGACTTATTAAAACACAGCAAAAAATTACAATTTTTCACCAGTATGAAATCTTGCATAGTTGCTATGCAAGGAAAAATAAACAAATTGTTATATTGAAATTAAATTCAGGTTTAAAAGCAAGAAAAGTCAACTTAATTTGTCCAGTGATGGAATTTAAAAAAATTATACATAATGGATATAAAACAAGCATATTCATAACATCCAGATAACTTATATTAACTTGGGTATGAAATAGTCACATTATAAATCAGATTATTCATAAATTAGGCAAGATTATTTTTAAATATCTGGCAAAAACAGAAAAGCAAGCAAAAGATATTTTAAATAGTAGATACTATAACATCACAAATGGGAATAGATATTAGGTTAAGATGATATAACATGGGGTTGCCGCTTTATTTATTTACTCACTGGGTATTTTTAACACTCATAATTTTCACCTTTTAGAAAATAACAATCCAAATGGTAAATGCCAGGCTAGAAGAATTCTTCATTAATATTTAAACTGGGATGGTTTAATTTCAGCAGAAATTCTTACAAAATCAATTGAATGGTCTGATGTAAAGCATCTTACTCCCGGGAATTTTGTTAACTTCTTTCTGGTGTTCCTTTAATAATAACATCAGAAATTATTTTGATGTTATTCATGGTTCTTATTGGGTTGGTACTGTTTCATTCACAAACCCGTGTTTTGATATGCATGGGATTTCTTTTGAGAACGGTAACAGCATGACTAAATAAAGAACCATAAAGTCAAATGAAAATCGGAAAGAAACTCCTAAAAGATCATATTGTAAGTTGTTCTTATAATTCTGTATTAAATGTCAGAAATTTTTTTCTCTTGTATACAAATATATCTCATAAGCCATGATAGCAGATTTCATATTACAAATGGTCCCACTTCAAATACGTTTCATAAAAAATTTTATTGCTTCTAATTTTATTTCTATTTTAATCAATAAAAAGAACCTGCTTTTAAATTTTTACCAGATATTTAGGCGTTATTTAGCTAAAATCCAAGAAAGCATAGTTAATTTTTTTTACAATTAAAAGCAATAAATAAATATTAGTTATAATAATTCACAATTTTTATTAAATAATTTCATACCTGTTTGTTTTACAAAATTTATTTGGATGCATATTTTAAAAATAATTCTTCATAAATTCTGTACATGTCTTATTCTGCTGATAATCTACCCAGGTCTTCAGTCTTGTTCATTTTATTTCCCTTCCTCATAATGCTTAAAGCAGAAAGTAGTATATTTGCTAGAAGCCTTGATTCAAATCTTATTGTATGGTAAGATGCCATTTAGAGGTGCACATATTAGAATTTAAGAAATGATTATGCAGAATAATATAATTTTAGGTTACAGTGGAATTTCCTAAAAAGATGTCAAATTTTATCTAAACAGTATTGAAATTAAATTATAAATAATGAATAGAATTAAATTATAGAAATGAATAAAATGATACACTTAAATATAAGTCACAAAATACTTTCATAAAAATTAAAAAAATTTATTAAATTAATGTTTTAATGTAGATAAGAATTCCATAATACTTCAATGGCAGGAGCCACTTATGGCTATGCTGTACCAAACACATGGTAATAACACAAATAGCAAGGAAATATAATTTAATTTTTTATAAATATAATTAAATTAATATGATTAATAAATACAATTAAAAATTTTATAAATATAATAAATACAATTATAAGCTAAATAAATATAATTTTTAAACTAATAAACAGAATATGATTAAAAATAATTGTACATGAATAAGATGGGGGGGACTCCATTAATCAAGATATAAGAAATAAGTATTGAAATCTATGCAATCAGATAAGAGATACATGAACAAAAATTTATGGTTATTAACACCAAAGAGAAAAATACAGCATTAGTTTTATTTATATTTATGATTCTCTACTTTCTTCTAAAATATATTTATTTACTTTCCAGATTTAGAAAAAGAATCAGAAAGAATACATAAATTAAAAAGTTTCTTAATTCTTCTTCAATACTATGTTTCAGAACGTAATGCTAATTTGCTCTCAAACTGCTGGCTTATTTAAAAACCAATATCAAATTTCTGATCTGTATAAATGTGCCTTCCTCTTGTGACTAACCCCTTTTAAGCTTATTTATAACTGTTTAAAAATAAAGTATTTATGGTTTGCAAGTTAAGATACTTTTTACACCCAATTATTACACACACAGGAATTCTGAATGAAGTTTGGAACTTACTGAAGATGTGATTGGAATTGATATAGTAAATGTGACACTTATTTAATATTTATATATATACACACACCAGTACATTTAGGTGGAAGTCAATTAAGAAAAAATAGTTGACAACCAGTACAGCAATTTTGTGTCATGTATAAGTGCCATAGTGATCAAACAAACTTTTAGTTCCTGAATAAGTATCTGTCTCATTATTTTTTCATTAATATTTCCTTTTTCATGTTACTATGCCAAACAGTTGTACAAAAATTGTGTATACTCCAGTTTTGTAAATTTCACATTATTCTATATCAATGCAAACATCACTGTCATGATCAATTATCTGAAGAACATGCTCCATTTCAAATTTGCCCATAAAATAATGACATTTGAAACAATATGCAAAAGACTCGAGACACGCATTCAAACAGAAACACTTTTGAAACTAAACCCTGCTTTAACATATTCTATTAAGTTGTTAGAATTTAACATGCAGTTAGGTTATTTTAAGGTATTTCATATTAACAAGCTGACTATTACCAAAAATCATATGCGATTGATTCTTTAATTTTCTACTGGCTTTGAAGCTTTTATATACTGAAGAATTTATCAATGCAGGATATAATACCTTTTGACAAGTTAAAAGGTGTAGTGAACAAAGAGAAATTAGAATACTGGTTTTAAATTTGACTATTTTTTTCAGAATTCAAAACATAGCATTCAAAATATAACCATTTTTTTCACATTCAAAATATAACTGGCAAGTAAGTTTTGGGTAGAAATAATCTCTTACACACCACCACTTAATGCCTTATGAACAAAACATAAATTTATAAAGACAAAAGCTTCATTCTTTAAATTCTTTTTTTTTTAAACATTCGGGAAAAGTATCTGCCCATTTAAAGAGATAATGCTTTATTTTTCCCAAATACAAATATTAATTTGAGACAAATAGCATCATCTACAGTGGAGCTCAACAGCAGAATATAATCATTGGTTTTTCCAGTAAGATAACTAATTTTCTGAAATAAATAGGCCAACCACTCCCAAAAATGTTTACCACCAAAATTCAGAAAATGATTTATAATATATTAACCATTTAAATGAATAACCCACTAGATGATTTATAGATTAAAGAGCAAACTGTATCACTGTCTTAAAGATCATAGTATAAGATCAACAATATAGATATCCTTATAATTTACTAACCAAGGAAAGAAAAGAGAAAACAAAGCAAAGTACCTGAGGTACATACTTAAATAAATATTATCATATATAAAGAAGAAGTACACTTGAGTACTCAGAGTTCTCACTGGATTTTATAAGGAGTTTGTATTGTCTCATGAGAAAATTATACTTACAGCTCAGAATGAACTCGGAATTTAAAGTTACATTCCCCACAAAAAAAGTTTCATCTATCTATTATTGAATTTAAAGAGAAAATTTAAATAACTAAAAAAAAAGTCCACAGATGCATTTATTATTTATTTATTTATTTTTGAAAAGCAATTAAAAGCCATTTTTTAATATAAAGCTTTGTTGTTGTTAGTTTCCTAATTTTCTACATGATAAGTCATAGATTAAACATATTTATGAAAATATCTATGATATACATTTAAAGAATGAGATGTAATTATGGATAACACATATTCATATCAATTTCTAGTTTGTCCCCAAGACATTCAATGTGACAAATTTATACATGTTAAAGGCCCTCTTAAAACGAATTCAGTAATATGCTAGCAGAAACAGATAAAAGCTAATAAAACATTAGATAGGAACAATTGTCCTGCTGGGTTACAACATCAAAAAGACAGATAAGTATGGAAAATGTAAATGACTACATAGTTGTTGTTAAATACAATGAAATTATTCAGTATCACAATTGAAAATTTCAAAGAGAAGATGTCCTGGATTAGGATGTGTAATTTCAACTATTTGAAAAACAGTTTTTCATATAAAGAAATAACTGTTTTATCTTATAATGTTTGAATTTTCTCTATTTTGAACAAAAACAATTAAATAATTACATATTATCATCTATTCTGCCATAAATGTTACCCAGAATTCATTTCTTTATTTATTTATTTTTTAGATGAAGAGAGGAAAGAATCAATTGTTAATTAATGCAGAGGAATGTTAATGATCTAATATTGCAAATTACAATGAAACACTTGAAATTAATTTACTAATCACCTTTGGCAATCAGTTATTTTATTAAAAATATTGATTATAATAATTTCAGTTGGATTGTATGAGCATGATTTCTTGTCCATGATTCTGCTAAATTGTCAGACATTAAAGTTATGCTAAGTTGACGACTTTACAAATGTTAAAAATTATTGCTTTTCTGATAAAGAACAATTTTATTATAACATATGGATGTTATTAAAAGCACCATTGCCCAATTCATCTATCTCCTAAATTTCATGATATTACCTTTTTATTTGTCTTGTATAATACATAAATATTAAAATCCTTCTTCAGCTTTCAACTATTGAAGGAAATGATAGGTAAAAAAAAATTATGAAACATTGAATTTTATTCACAAAAGTGTAAATATTGTACTAAAATATATTTACATAAAAATGTTTAAAAATAAACTGAATCTGGAATAATGAATTTTACATAAACTCAATCGAAATCATTGAAAAGATAATTTTTTAAACTTTAAAATAGTGTAACAATTATTTTTGTGAAAGAATATTTTCAGAAGATATCGCTACAAAACACTGAAATCTAGAATAATATTTAATTAAAATTTTTAAAAATTGTTCTAAAGTGTGTATTTTTGCCCTCCAAAATATATTTATGCCAAATTTGGTAGCTCTAGGTAAACGGTTT
Organism: Argiope argentata; assembly: GCA_026289955.1. Taxonomy (NCBI): domain Eukaryota; kingdom Metazoa; phylum Arthropoda; class Arachnida; order Araneae; family Araneidae; genus Argiope; species Argiope argentata. The sequence continues at coordinate 4,801,466 of JAOUZG010030082.1, forward strand.
GTCTGTTCAATATGAACAAAGACAAACATTCGTCTTTACTAGCAGCCCATGGCGCCCAGTTAATTCGGCGAAATTAATGTTTGCAAAACTTTTCAATTAAACATTTTATGTACGTGCGTCTCATAATAGATTCTTCAGCAAACTATTTTTAAGCTTCAAATTTTGGTAATCATATACCTCATAGTATTCTGGAATTTAAGTAAATATTAAATTGGTTTGTGGCTAGAAAACTTAAGCTTATGGCGCTAGCTTCATAAGCCAGGTAATATACGATACCAAAGTCGACTTTCATATGATGGTCATATTACTCGACTTCTGGCCCTAGCGTCCCAGGTTCGAACTCTGACCTTCAATCGGTACATTGGTGGTTCTATGAAGCACTTTAATTTTCTGTCAACTCTCGTAAATTTAAACTTTAAATTAAAGTGGGAGTGGCTAAAAACTTTCATACAAAAATATTTTATGCTAAAATCAAGGTCCCCCCCAAATATGACATCAGAAAGCAAAATCATTCGACATCGCAATCTTAAGTGCATTACACAGCATATTTTTTCATACAACTTATGCAGTATCTTAAAGAATTGTTGAATAAAAAATCTCTTGATTCCTCATAAAAATCATTTATTAGTTTTCCTTTTAAAAGATTTGTACGTCATAAATAATAGTGATAGATAAAAAAAATTCCGATCATTAAATATACTTCATAAAATATGTCTAAATTTTATAGATTCGTTTGATTATAAGGAATCAGGTTCTATGAAACATGATTGACAATCCAACTTTTAATTTTTCTTAAAGCTTTAAAAAAAAATTTCTGTGATCAAATCTGACCGAAATATGTTTTGAATATTACAATTTTAGAAAAATCAACGCTTTCACAGAAATAAAAAAAAAACTACAGAAAACAAAAATTTCTGATTGGCCCAAAACTTGGACCAATCAGCATTGGGGAAACTAAGGGCGCTGTTTGACATCATCTTCCTTGAATTTTACATTATTTTAAAATTAAAAGTGTTTTTTAATGATACCTATTTAATAGTCATGAGAATTTGTACTGAATTTTGGTAATTGCTTACAAATATTTTTCTGCTCAATTTTCAACAATAGTTTATATTGTAGCCCCAGATTTCAAATCACCTTCATTGTTTCATCAATTATCAGATATCGTAATTTTCTTATACTGTAAAAAAAATCAAGAAAAATTCTGTTTAAGATACGTGTAGTTTACAGGACGTATAAAAGAAGAGGAAGTTTTTATACTGCAAAATTAATAAGATAGATAACCAGACATTAACATTTTTAATTGCGCTATGATGTCTTGGGATTGATCTTCATAAAGCCTCAATCGGATGCCCCGCTGCCTTCACGGATATGGCCGTAAATCTGCAATCTGACCCATTGTGGGACCATCCCCATCTATGGATGTTGATCGAGAGCTTCACCGCAAACTGTTAAAATGAACATACATCAAATAACCCCCCAAAAAAGCCACGTGAGAGGAAAGAAGGCAAAATGTGTCAGTCTAAAGAAGTAGGAACAGGGCTTTAGAGACTTTGAAGTAAACAATGAACAGAGAATACTTAGGAAACAACTAAAATAGCACGACTTTAATATCTCATAATTTGGTATAATCATAGACATGATGTTATAACTACACGATTTAAAGAAAATTTAATATAACTAACATTTTGAATAAACCTACTGAACGTCAAAAACCAATAATTTTAAACAAAAAAGTAAGTTTCATTTTATGGAAATCAAAACTGAGTGTGCCATGAAAATTAGATAATTATTATTTTATAGAAAGGCATTATTTTAGAAAATTCCATCGAGCGTCACAAAGAAGATAAGTCATTCAGCGTTCATATTTACACCATGACCAATTAATCTAAAATTATAAATTTTGTAATTTAAAATTAAGAAATTATTTGTTATATATTTACTGACCAAAACAAAATAAAATGTTACGTTATTTAAAGCCTTTGAAAAAAATCTATAAAAACTAAATTTTTAATTAACTAGAGAAATTTTTATTGAATCATTGTTGTTGTTACTTATGACATCTTTCAAGCCCGCTGACAGGTCTGTCAGTGATTTAAACCGATTGAGCGTCTCTCATTTTTTAATAACGCCATTTAGGGCCAATAGTACGACTTAGCTACACACACGTCACAACCCATTTTATGGGGCAAACTTCATTCATCCACAGATCGTAATTTAGATCTGGAACAGAGAACGATCACCTTTGGCCCAGTACCCTCAGTGGTATTACTCTCGGCATGGAGGACTTTGTGACCACGACAGATTTAACAAGCACCAGCCACCACACATTCAGGGAATCTTAGGCCGCCCAGGTTCGAATTCGTAACCAAAGGGATACGAATCTAACGCTCTACCAACCAGGCTATCCCTGCCTCATTGAATGACAGTTTGAGATATGGTACAAATTATGAATTTTATTATTAGGCTCCGCCTTCTCTTCGCTTAAGCTCTCCAACATCCTGGAACTGCTAATTCAGTTCCTCTGGGATCGCTTCTCTCGCTCACCAATCTACTAAACCATTTTAATGAAGCAAGATATATTCTGATTTAATTTATTCTATAACTAGCAGTACCCACACAGTATTGCCTGAGACATAGCATCCAAGAAGAAAAATTAGCTTTAAACTTAAGTCTAGCCTCTAACCGTTATGACATGGACCTGTTACGCAACATCCAACAAACATAAAAATATATTTAGAAATTATCAAAAATAGCTACAAGACGAATTTTTATAGCACACATTCTGAAATATTTAGACTGTAAAAAAGGTAAAAGATATGATATGTGTGTAGACAAAACACAGGCGATCATTTCGCTCCTCAGTAGATTCATTCTGTCCCTGCAATTCAGTTGCAGTGCGATTTAAAGAAAGACGGTTATATCGCTCATCAAAAGACTCTCCTTCCCTAAGAGTGAACATTATTTCTCCGATATTCGCTAATTCGAATGCTTCTTTCTTCTTCCCGCCAAGGTTGAATTTCCCTTTTATTATTATTTTTTTTCTTTAGCGGGAGGTAGGGGCACAATAAGTTTTATCGTTGTTTAAAATCAGGTGCATCTCGTTGTTTGAAATCAGATGTATATCGTTGTTTGAAATCAGATGCATATCGTTGTTTAAAATCTGATGTATATCGTTGTTTAAAAGCAGATGTAAACAAAGAAATGCATCATATATGCATACTACAACTTTTGCTAATTGCGCATGTGCAGTTTGAGGTTTCCAAACATGTGCGGATAAGTGAAAAAATAAAATCGCAATTATAAAACTCTTTTTTTATTTTGATATAACTTTAATGTACTAATACCGTTAACTATTTCTCGAGTTTTTGTTGTTCAAACGTACAGACATTTTCAAGAGACTTTCCTTTTATACTATGTATAGATATGACAAAACAATAATAATAATAAAACGTAAAGCAAAATGTACACTAGCAAAAGTCATCCGCATCGAAGTTCTTTGTAAACATAAATAACCTTTCATTTAAATAACTATATACACCCACCAAAGAAACAATTAAAAAAATATGCTTTTGTCTCAATTTCTCAAATTTTGGTATACCATAGTAACAGAATAAAAAATTAATATTTACAACAACAACAACAACAAAACAGTGCAGATGGTTCACCAATTCATCCAACAAATATTGCTGCAATTTCTATTTTTGTAATAGGTAGATTATCTAAATTTCTAGTCTCCATAAAAACCATCCTGGTATTTGTTGGAGGACTTTCTTCAATTATATGACGCATCAGAAGATAACAATCTATGAACTTATTGATTGATCTCAACATAGAATCCAATCTTTCCATCAGAGAGCTAACATCCTTAATTTCTCTCCATGCGTTTTTCATGGCTTCACTAGTATCAAACACATATCATTGACCATAACTTGGTTAGTTATGACCTCTGTATAAGGGAGGAACCATGTGGTATATCTGATCATGAATCCAGTAACTAAATGATGTTCAGGACTAGGTTTAATTTGAACTCCCATGGAAGAAAAAGCTAATGCAGAATTACATTCTCTTATATGCTTCCGATAGTTTCTTCCTTCGAATGAAACACTGATCAGCAAGTCTTAATATTTCCAGTAAATTCAATTAATGTTCTAAAACATTTTTTATAATCACAACAAGATTTCGTGTATTTGCCAATTCAATTTACTTCTTTTTCCCAGAAAAGTGCCAGGCAAAAAGAACATAGTCTGACATAGTCCTACAATTATGCTCCTGCAGTTCAAAAACTTCGCTCCATACATATAAACGTTAAACCTATCTCGTTCATTACGACTGGATCTTCTTATACTTCTTGGGCATTTTCATTCGACCTGTCCTCTCTTTTTCGGCGATTTCGTTTTAAAATCAATACGGCACGACTTGAACTCATAGTCAAAAAATTTTTTGTTAGTAATTTGTTTTAAAAAGTTTTCAAACAGTACCAAGAATAGCAAGTGTTTGCAATCTTATCAAACTGCGTGCTGATGTTCCCGGGCATTGTTGCTAAACAGCGAATTAAAAATTCGCCTTGATTTTGCGATCACGTAAGCATTATATGGATACCTTATTTGCCAAATCGATTAACTCCATTTTTTGAATATTATTAAATTTTAATATCAAAGCACTTGATTGGCTCGTAACTGTACTATTCGAAAAAAATTTCTCTAATAATAAGTATTAACACCTCTAAATGGCAAAATCTTTTTAGCCATTGAATAATAAATAATTTATGTCAGAAGTCAATCTGATGAACTCCATTCTATAATGTATTTATATCATAATAAAAAATCTAGTTAACCCGATGCACTATTTTTCCTCGGCTGCGGAGACACCTGAAAGTTGTTCGTTAAATTTCGTTGTTCCCGTTATTTTTATCGCTCACGTGAACTAAGTACGAGAAAAATAATATATAAATTAGTTGTGTTTAAACTGCCACAGGAGAAAATACTTATAAATTTCCATTTTATTGTAAATTGTTTTTTTTTTAAAAAATTAAACCGTTATAAAAGTAAGATGGAAGACGTTAATAACAATTATTTGAGTAAGGGAAATAATGACTTAATAAGTTTATTGAAATTACTTCAAAGTAAAGAAATACAAGCTGAATCAATTGAGATGAAAGTTCTGGTAAGTGGACTCAGTTACTTGCCTAATGACTCAAAATTTGCTATTATCGAATATCAAGCAAAAAAAGTCGAGAATATTTTTTTGCCAGATGATTATGTACGAAATTTGACCGAAATGTGTTTTGAGAAATGTTCCGCACGTGGCCGTGAAATGCTGTCTTTAAGTTGGGGTAACGTTCTAGGGTTTTCACGACTTACCAAATGTTCCAAATGCCCCTAAAGCCAAAAATCACATGGATTCAAGTCAGGAGATCGGGAAGGCCACACATTAGTAAAGTGTCGGCTGATAACACGTTCTTCTGTAAAATGTGTTTTAAGAACGTTCTTAACACACAATGCAATGTGTGGAGAAGCTCCATCTTGCATAAAGATTGTGCGGTCAAGGCAGTGACTTTGTTGTAGAGCTGGAATAATTTCGTTCTGCAACATCGATGCATAGCGTCGCACAGTGTTGGAGCATGCTACTGGGCCTGCAGACGTTAAGAAATAAGAACCTAGAATAAATTATGCTGAAAATCCACAACATACCGTCACTTTTGAAGAATGTAACGGAACGTCAACGACAGAGTGTGGATTTTGAGATTCCCAAATGCTGCAGTTGTGCATGTTCACTGCACCGTCTAAGTGAAAATGGATTTCGTCTGACCAGAGGATATTCCATGGCTATTCTGCGTCAAAATCACAGCGAGCAATAAATTTAAGTGAAAATCTGTGTTGGGCGTTAAAATCGTTCTTGCAGTAACCGTTGCGCAAATGAAAGTTTATAAGGACAGTAGCGGAGGATATTCCGCAAGATCTTATAGACAGTTGAATAAGGCTAATTCAACACATCTGCTGCTACACATTGGACACTAGTGCTACCGTGAGCATTTGATGCTCTGTCTTCTTCGACCATAAGCGCAACTTCCTCCACTGCATATGCAGAAATGGGTTTTCTTCCTCTTCCAGGACGAACAGACAATCGTCCTGTTTCTTTAAATTTCGTAATCCTTTTACGCAGGCTCTTTTCATTCATTCATTGGACTTTTCCGAATCCCCTTACAACTCCGAGATTTCCGAAGAGCAACTACGGAGGAATTACATTTTTTGATAGAATAGTTTCACTAATAAAGCGCGATCTTGCAGACTCAACGTCATTCTGAATAGCAAGCGCCTTACAAACAAGATCTTTGCAAATGTTTCTTCCTTTTATAACAACTGCCACGTGACGTCGAAACACATTTGCATTTTTACTACAGGTTTTCAAAGTTCAGCGCCCTTTGGTGGCGACATTGGTAATATTTTTCACGGAACAAAATTCCCACCCATCAAAATTTCAGATTTTTCTGATAAATGTTTCCGCTTGTAGACAATTTTAAAGTCGGGTACTTATATATATCACGGGTAGTTAGCGTTATGTTTGTTTCGTTGTTCTTTTCTCAAAGTTAGAATTTTTTTTCTTTTAAGACTTGGCAATCGATAACTTTAGGTCACTATAGAAACCAATTTCGTGTCATTTTGTTTACAACTGTCAGTTTTAACATGGACTGCAAAAATAAGCATTTTCGACACATTTTATTTATTTTCATAAAGGAAGAAAATGGCTCATGCTCAGAAAGAGATATGGGAAAATTATGGTGCTGGTTGTTTAACAGAACGCACTTGTCAGAATTGTTTGCAAAATTTCGTTCTGGAGGTTTCTCACTGAATGTCATACCAACGTTCTAGACGACTTTCTGAAGTTGATGATGACAATTTGAAAGCGATAATCGAATCGAATCGCCACATTAACTGTACGAGAGATTTCAAAACAGTCAATATCAAAAAAGATCAATATTTGGGTACCGCAAGATTTGAACGGAATTCACTTAATACAACGAATCAGTGTTTGTAATACGCATTTAAAAAATAATGCAATCTACCCTTTTTTTGAACGAATTATCACTAGCGATGAAAAATGGATCGTCTATAATAGCATTAATCGAAAAAGATCACGAATGATGAACCAGCACAAACAATATCAAAAGCTGAGTTGCATCAAAAAAAGGTCATGCTGTCATTCTGGTGGAATTACAAAGATGTTGTGCATTTTGAGCTGCTACCAAACAACCGAACGATCAACTCAGATGTTTACTGTCAAAAACTTGTGAAATTGGAGGAAGCAATCAAAGAGAAATGGCCAAAATTAGCAAATCGCAAAGGAATCGCGTTCCACCACGACAATGTGAGGTCTCACACATCTTTAGCAACAAGTACGAAAATATTGGAGCTTGGTTGGGAAATGATGTCGCATCTCCCATACAACCATGACCTTGCACCATCGGATTATCATTTCTTCCGAAGTACAAAACTTTTAGTAATAACGATGACCTCAAATCGTACTTAGTTGAGTTTTTTGCTATTAAGGACCAGAAATTCTATGAGCACGAGATCATGAAGTTAACAGATGGCAAATGGTCATCGAACAGAATGGAAGATATTTGATTGATTAAAATTCATTTTTTGTACAGAAAATTTGAATTTTTTATATTCCACACAAAAAACCTGAAATTACTTTCTTAAGACCCAATATTATATATATATATATATATATATATATATTCTGCATCGCATATAAGAATCTTATTCTTATGTCCTATCTTATATTATCTTTATATTAATTGAAGTTTAATCACTTCTATTTAAAGTTCAAATTTTACAGGAGCAGATAGAAAATTAGAGTTACAAAATACAATAAGGCTTAAGGCTCCTACAATAGCCTAAATAATATAACTATTAAAATTTGAAACTTAAAAATATCTTGCAGCAGGATCTATTAAGAATCCAAGTTACATAAAATTCTTAATAGAAAACGAACTTTAAAAACAGCGAACCAACAGAGGGATACAAGTGGATAGAACATAATAAGAGTGATTTCTGCGCTACAAACGTCAGCGCTGTGTGTGTGTGTGTGTGCGTGTGTGCGAGAGTGCGCGTGCGTGAAGAAAGACATGCTGGCTTTTCAATTTCGTTTTATTCCAGCAGCGCGGTTGAAGAAAACAAGGCTTAAAAGAGGGACGAACCATTATCTCTGGTCTTATATACTACTAGCTCTTCCCCGCGACTTCGTACGCGTGGAAATTTTGATGTGTATATGTGAGAAGTGACAGTCTAAAATGTTATCGAAACCGTATGCATGCACAAATTTTCAACGTTAATTGGAGCAACGCTAAGACGTGAATTTTGAGCGCCAGCTGGGGTAACGCAATGCAGATTAGAACATTTTAGTTTTATTTTCATTCAAAAAGCACTTCTGAAGGAATCAAAAGATCTATTAATTAACAATGTTTAATTTTAAATTCATCATACACTACAAAAATAATCGGAATCCTTTGAAATAACCGTTACGTCTAACATCATTAGCGTGGGGGGGATGTCATGTTATTAAAACCATAAGGGTACTTTTCCGTTTGTCGGGCGCAAACGAACAATCGCCAAAGAAATTTGAGAAAATTTGGTGAAATTCTAAATTATTTGATAACGGAAACATACCACTATAAGTATATATAAAAATAAGCATGTATAGCAAACCCAATTTAATTACAAAAACACACAGTGGAGCAGTTTTAATATATAGTCATTTTTGCTAAAAAAATAGTTTGCCACTAAATTTTAGCAAAATGGCATTTACAGTCACAAGGTTTCGATGCCCGTAGCAGTAAATTACTGGAAAATAGAAAAAAATATCAATAAATGCAGTAATACGGAAGGCACTAAAAATTTAATCGAAAATGATGAAAATAGGCAAAAGAAATAAGCACAGCAAGAAAAAAAATCAAGATAAATGAATAGGAAATAACGAATTATATTAACACAAGAACAGCATAAGAAAAAAATGTAATAAACATTCCTTTAGAATAGTAAGATTATATTAAAAGAACACCGGAAATAGAAAAATAAAAACAAACGATTCAAAAAGCTCGGGCAGAGGTTTTCAGATTTTTTTGGGGGGGGGCGGAAAGGTTAGTTTTCAATTAATAAAAAATTAACTACTCAATTAACCGGAATAAAAATTTGCATTTGGCTTAGTTATTTCATAATTTACATCTGAAATTTAAGTTACTATTTCATATGGACTCCAAAATGCTAGAGATAAATTTCTATGATTTTGTTAATTAAATTCCTCATACATTACAATGTCACCAGGCTTGAATGGAGAAACTATATATCTAGCTGTTAGGGCAAACCAAGATTTCGCCGAAATCTTTGCCAAATTTTAAACAAAGTTCATTTTATAAAAGGTATTAAATTCCTTTACCTGTTTTTATTAAAATATTCAACAACATACTTCTGAGTCACAGACTCAACAGAGTAGTTTAAAAATAGTAAAATAATTCCTTTCAATACATTAGAAAAAAGACCGTTTATTATCCAACAACACCAAAAACAGAAGTGTTTACATTAAGAACAACTTTTTCTTTTTATAGAAGATGCCAGATTCACAAGTCTTAAAACAAAATCATTAATTCGGCGATTCTTGCTTTTATCAGTGCTGTCTTTTATGTGAACCTAACACTAGCCTCATTATCTTATTTTATTTTCATCATGATAATTGATGGTATTATTATTAGCTAATTTTCTTGCTTCTTCTAATGGAGGATAGAATTGATTTTGAGTTAAAGGAGTGGGATAAGATAAAGTGAAATATGCAGGGGGAAATTTTGTAACAGAATGAGGTGTTAAATTATATTCATTAATTACTTGTTCTAAAAAGTCTAGTCCAAGGAATTTTAGTTGGACAGTTGACTTTACACTTTAATTTAGTTACTATTGACTGGTTAACTCTCACACATTTCCCATTAGTTAGTAGATGATGTGAAGAGAAAGACAGATGCTTGCCACGGTAATTTCTGAGGAAATGTTTGAATTTAGATTTCTATCAAATAATAATTTGGAAAGTACCCGAGTTTGAAAAACCTGCTCTAATATATTAATATACGTTTCAGAATTTTAATTTTTGGAAGGAAAAGCCCAAACATATCTAGTTGAATGATCAATTACTATATGATGAAATTTTTTATTTGAACTGTAATAACGAAATCTACCAACAATATCGACAAAAAGACATTCAAAAGGACGATCTGTTGGGGGCACAGCCTGTAAAAGACCATTTTTTTTTCTTTTTATTTAATTGACACACATCACAATGTTTTTAAAAAAGTGCAATATTTTGAGTAACATGGAGCCAATAATATTGAGAGTAATTAAATTTATCATTTTTTGATAGCATGGGTGTCCAAATTGTTCATGAGCACTTTTCAAAACTTTTCTCCTAAGAGAAAAATGTACAACTATTTTAAACAAATATTTCTATTCAGCTACAATAGCATCATTACTATTTTTTTATATTTAGTATTACCTAAATCGTCTACATTTTGATAGTATTTTATCTCATCCAATTCCAGTAAATGCACAGAATGTTGGAGATATTGAGCAGTCAGATGCCCTAATACCATCAGCTTCAACATTAGCTGTTCCCTTAAAATATTTAACTTCATAATCTAACATGCTTGGTTTTAAATGCCAAATTAACTGTTACCAATAATAACTTCCTTCTGTTACCAATAGTAACTGTGCATCTTTACATATAGCTAAAAATAATAACACTGGTGATAATAAGGTCAAGGTAGTGAATGCCTCAGAGGAAATTTTTTCACCTCTGACAGTAAACAAACTATCTGAATCTGTATTATCTCTGGCGTCAGAATATTCTCATTTTAAGCCAAAAAAGAGCAGCATGATCAGTATGAATTATGAATTTTTCCATGTAAATAGTAACAAAATTTATCAAAAGCATCTACTATAGCTAAACATTCTAACTCAGTTATACAGTAATTTTTTTTTCATAAGGACGTAAAGTTCTTGAATGATAAGATAAGTATATAATTAATTAGAACAGCTCTAATGATTACTTGAGAAGCACCACAAAACACGGGTAAAAGCAAATTAGGGTTATATAGTTGTAACATTGGTTTAGTTGACAATTTTTTTTTTTTTTTAATATTTCAAAAGCTTTTTGGTAGTTTTCTGTCCATTGTCATGATGTATCTTTTTTAAGAAGATTATTTAAAGGTTCTTTAATTTTAGCGTAAGAATCAATTAACTTATTATAATTATTTACAGAGCCAATAAATCTTTAAAGTTGTTTAAAATTTCTAGGAGGCTGTAATTTTTTAATGCTTTCAATATGATTATCAGGAAAAATGCATCATTCTTTGACTTTATATCTTAAGAAATTAATTTTATCTTGAACAAATAAACATTTAGAAAATTTTAATTTAATGTTTTCTCGTACACACCTTTGAAAAATCTATTTTAAATTATCATAGTATTCCTCTAAGGAGTTAAAAATACTATGTCCTCAAAATAGTGACATGCAAAATTTGAAAATTGATGCTTATTTTAAATTCTTCGAATTCTATTAAATGTTACAGGTGCATTTTTAAAACCAAAAGGTAAGGCTTGAAATTCGCATAAATCTTCTGTAGTTACAAATATCAATTTATGTTTATCTTGTTCATGCAAGGGTATGTGCCAATATCCAAAGTCAAAAAAGCTTTACCAGTATTTAATTCATCTAATAAAGTATCTATTCTAGGTAGAGATTCTGTTTCAGATTAAGTTTACGATAATCAATACAAAGACGATTTTTTCTATTTTCATCTCTCTTATACGCTAATGTTACAGGGGAGGAATAATTCTTAGTGGATTCTTTTATTAACCCTGCATCTAACAATTTTTTAATTTGCTTATTTATTTCAATTTCATCAGTAGCAGAGGTTCTATAAGTCTTTTGAGAAACTGGTAAATTAGATGTCAAATTTAATCTAGGGGGTTCCATTCTTATTCTACCAACATCGTATTTATTTTTTACAAACACATGAGAATATTCTGACGCCAGAGATAATACAGGTTCAGATAGTTTGTTTACAGTCAGAGGTGAAAACATTTTCTCTGAGGCATTCACTACCTTGACCTTATTATCATCAGTGTTATTATTTTCAACAATATGTAAAGATACACAGTTATTATTGGTATGCCAGTTGGTAATAATGTTTGCATTTTGAAATAATTTTCATCAGTCTGCAGTTAGTTTATAAGAACTAAAATTTGGAAGTCCTGAGATGGTATATGGCAAAGGATTATTCATAATAGATAATTTGATTTTCTTATTTATTTGACCAATTTTTAAATATATGCTCCAAATTTGGGTTAATTGAAACGATCCGTGAGCTTGTTTGACTCTAATTGGGTTTACATTTTTCTAGTCAAATTTTCACAATAATTGCAGATATCATTGAAAGAGTAGATCCTGTGTCAATAACAATATTTACATTGGTCTGAGGGTCATAAACATTGCCCAAGTTAGCTACACTTGATGAAGTTGAGAGGTGTCCTGACACTTAATTGTAACTGCACTGGCCAAAGGGCCTCATTATAAGGATTTTGCCTCAAAGAATTTTAAAAACAACCAAGAGGGACTTCTGTGCGTGGGGAACTCAAATTAACTGTTATTGGAACATTTGCGCAATTTGGGGCCGATTAAAAAATCCAATGATAAACATTTGGAATACCTTTTTTAGTACAAATTCTACATGGAGAGGATGGTAATCTTTGGTGGAAATGCAGATTATGACTATGGTTACGGAAATTTTAACGCAGCCTTACTGAATTTTGATAATTTGGCCTAAAATTATTTTGTGCTTGAGGTACAAAGGAATTCTGATATCTATAATTAAAACTGTGTCTACGTATGAAGGATGTTTGTTGCCTTGCTCTGATTCGACATTCAATACCCCTGCATGGGTTTGTATCTGAAGATTCTTTCATTTTTAATAGTTAAGTCGTTATTAGAAGCCGTTCCGAGGAGTAGAAGGAGCTCTTATGCTTACCAATTGTTTTGAGTTGGCAGGCCATCATTAAGACCTCCCACAACCAGTTGTAGATTAAGGCCTAACAGTTTGCCACAATTTAATTTCTTATGAAAATAATCAACTAATTTAATGCTTTTTTAATCAAATTTAAGTTGCAAAAAAATCAGAAAAATTAACAATATTCGGGTGAAGAAATTGCTCAGTTAGCATAAATATAAACCATTAAAATTATCAATATTTAAGCAACTATTTATATAATGAGTTAAAGCTGATCCTTTAAGAAATTTAGCAACATGTTTAATTTTCCAAGAATTAATTTTATAATCTTGAAAGATTTTATTGAAATATCCCAACCATAGATCCATTTTCATCCCATTTTCGGGATCAAAAGGGATTATGGACGGTTCCTGGGCTATTTGATCATTTTTGCCTTCATCGATTTTACTTCCTGGACTAAACTTTGAAGATTAGTAACATTTGTTTTCTCTGGGTCAGTCATTTTACAGATTTTTAATAGTATTTACTTACATTTCAAATAAAAAAAATGATACCTTTAAGCATAATTTTTAAAAATAAATTTTAATAAAAAAACCTAAAATTTTCAAAATTTTTAATGAAAATATAATTTACAAAAATTTTAAAATTTAAATATAAAAAAATACAAAAAAAAAAACTAAAGAAAAGAAGAAAAACAACATAAATTTTGATTTTCACTCATTAAGTCAGGAAAAACTATTCACTTTTTGAAGATTTCACAAGGCAATTTTAAATTTTGAGCATTGGATAGATACAAATCACGTTTCCGAAATTGAATGACTCCTGGTCAAGTAAGGGGTAGGAGCTTGAAGATATAAGGAGGATGCAAACGAGGATATGGAGCACAAACACAAGTGTATTGGACAGCAGAGAGGTAATTCCGAGGTGATATCAGGTAACGACAGGTATAGCGTAGAGTATTCCAAAGGAAGTCCACTAGTTTCAGCGTCATGAAAGGACCCTGGATAACGGAAATCCAAAAAAGTTTTAATGAGTCCAAAACGAGTAGCCGCGGCAATCCATCGATATCGAAAGCAGTTGTTACGGCATACATTTCGCTTTGTTGTGGATTTAATTTTAATCCACAACAAAATTTAGGCGCATAGAAAGCCATCCTGCAGACTAAAATGTAACGAAATCCATATTAATTTTGAATTGAAAGCAGGTTGCAAAATCGTGGTCGAAATCATGGAGGAAACACATGATGACTTTTTAATTTCGTTTTGTTCCAGCAGCACGGTACAAGACAAAAAGGCACGAAACATTTATTTCTGGTCTTATATACTATGATATTCTCATAAATCACACACCTGTAGATTTCCGAGAGTAATTCTTATACATGACCTTGTCTTAATGTCTGGTGTGTGTGCGTGCGTGCGCAAGGTTTAAAAGGTCTTCCGTTTAAAAATTTATATTTATTCCATTTTCACCATGGGGAAAAAAACTGGTGCTGCTCCTACGCTGGTATCATGAATGCATTCGATCTTCTTGAGCCTAACCATACCACTTTCTCGAGTAATTTTGCGAATTTACATTGAGAATTTGTATCAATATGTTTTTCTGATCTTTGAACATCAAGTTTTTAATTTTTAACAATGTCTGTTTATAAAACAAAGCGTTACACATACTAAAAAGAAAAATGTACAGAATTTAGATCTGTAGGCAAAAGATCCAGTGATATTGAGCAACATTTAAAAATTCCGATCGCTCAAAAGCTTCGAATTTTTTGAGAATTGTTTTAAGAGAATGGATTCACAATGCAACTTTGAAACATATCAGATGTTTCAAATTTAGGTCAAAGAAATGCCATACGAAATTACAAAGTTCATCTTTTAAGAATTCCAAGATAAAACAAGTGTAAAAGCAAACACTATTATCAATTAACGAATAAAAATATTGAAGGAAAATAATTTCATCACAAAAATCGAAGTAATTTGAGGAGATACAACCATCAATTAATTTTGAAGACTGAAAAGACAAGATCGCCAATAACGTTTATGCACAGCTAAATCTACCTTGTTAAGAATACTGATTGTTTGTTTTGGATTTTTATAATGCAAAAACTGTAGCATCGACCATGCTGAAAAGAACAAAATCTTAAAATTCTATGAATGAAAAATTACAAAACTTCGTGAGGGAAACTTTGATAAAACGAAATGTAGACCCCATATAATCCACAATTTAAACTGCTAGACAGTGTATTTATAAATCTTGAATACTTTATTGTGAAATTATATTTACATTTATATACATGCTGGTTATAGTAAAGTGATTCTATCCAGACTCTTCCAGAACCCATTCCACCAATGAAATTTTAATGAAACTTTGTAATATACGCGATATAGAACATGAGGAAAAGATTTCTACAATAAAAAATAATTCAGATTTTGTCCAGCAGGTGACATTTTCCGGTTGCGGATGAAGCTTTCGAAGAAGCCGTAATTGCTGTGAGGCAAGAACCTTCCGTTCCAAATATTCTTCATCAAGTGCTGAAATGGCGTCACATGAGTTGGCGATTTTGAGGTCGAAAGTACGAAAAATTCTTCGATCCATTTTAAAATGGTATCCGAATAAAATCTACAAGGTACAGATACAACAACTTCAAGACCACCAAACATGCAATATGCTTCCCGATTTTATTTTTTTATGAGAATGGAAGTTGATGACGGGTTGTATCGGCAAATTCTATTATCAGATTAGGGGAATTTTTCTTTAGATGGAGCAATGGATAAGAAAAATTTCCGCATCTGGAGTTCTTCACCTTCTAATATCCT
Organism: Argiope argentata; assembly: GCA_026289955.1. NCBI lineage: Eukaryota > Metazoa > Arthropoda > Arachnida > Araneae > Araneidae > Argiope > Argiope argentata. Next base: position 4,817,333 of record JAOUZG010030082.1, read on the forward strand.
GCACCAACAACCACTACATTCTGATTACTAGATTGCATGGTGTGAATTTACTGCCGATTTTATTCAGGGACCATCTTTTTTGGAACTCACATTCATCAAGGTCATAAAATGTGCTCTATAACGAGTGCAGAAACAATAACTCCTTCGACAGCAGATCAATGTTTGCAACGACTATGTCAGCCCATAACGTACGGTGCAGTATCTGGAAGGATTGCTTACAAGGGCTCGTGTTTTCAGAAGGCACATTAATCGACGGAGGTACCTCCAACCTGTTATGGGATATCATACCTGACTATTTAGTTAATATTACCCTATTCTCATTGCAGGACTTGTGGTTCCAACATTACGGTCTCCCTGCAAACAAGGTCAGTGTGAGTGAAGCTTTCTCAAAGATTATTTCGGTCAATAAATTATCGGGTAAGGTGGTAATTGAATGGTCTCCACGATCCACGATTGCTTGCAATATTGTGACACATTCCTTACTGAGAAACATGCATGTAGAATTATTCTCACGAATATAAACGTGTATCATGATACAACGGCGAACTTTTCAAGTATATTTAACATTAACTTTTTATCATAGAAAGACAGTTTGTCATTTTTGTTTTGTTTTTTGGGTGCAGTTTTCAAAATGTATTTTAAAAAATTCAACTGTTTTCAGCTTACACACCAATATAAAATGATGGATCGAAATCCCCTCAATCTGTTGGATATGGTATTGTCTTTCCAAAGGTTACAAAGAGTTACCATCTGCATGATATGTACTCTGTTTTGATTGCTAACTATCTGCAATTTTGTGAGTACTCGATAAATTTTTCTTTCTAAAGAGGCTTATTACTGCATTTGCTCAGATAGTATGAGTGCTTTAGAGACACTTGTAGCTGCAAATTGCAGGCATCCTATTGCAATTTATATTCTTTGATGTTTGAGAGATCTTCAGACTAAGGGGTATGACATCTTATTCATATGGATTCCTTATCATGTTGGCATAATCAGCAATGAAGTGGCTGACTTTGCTGCCAAGAAAGCTAAGAATATTTAAGTGCCCTTGTCCCCGTATTGATTTAATTAACATGTACGGCCACATACTTTCGTTTTGGAAAGAATCTTGGAATCAAGAAATTTAAAACAAACTGCATTTCATCAAGCAAACAGTTTGAATGTGGTCTGTTGCTTCGGTTCGATGGACTGATCAGGGGTGTTTGTGGGACCCCGAAAAATCCCCTGAAACTTTTACGGACTTACTACCGACATTTTGGAGTTTCGAGAAGGGGGGGGAGAGAAATGAAAAATTACAATTATGAAGTATTGAATGACCTAATTATAAAAGTTCAATGAATTAATGAACAAATTGAACAGATCAAAATAAATAATTCATTATTATTCCTACTTCCTTTTGAACGACGATCCCCGGAATTGCCGGGTATCGAAGTTCAAAATCCCCGGAATTCCGGGGTTTCCCCGGAGCACAAACACCCCTGACTGATGTAAAATTAATTAGACTACGAATTGGTCACACCCGTCTAATAAACAACTTTTGTAGGAGAGAGGGTACCGATGTGCTCGGATTGTAAAGTTAACCTTACAGTTTTAAATATTTTAATTGACTGTCCCAAATTTAATTTCATAGCAATTATTTTTTAATTCATTATAATTGGATTTGTATGAAGTGATAGAAAAAAGTCCTCACCGTAATATTCTCGAATTTTTCAAAGCTATGAACTTAATCTTTTTTTAAATTAAAAAAAAACATTTTGGTTTAGCTAAAGACTTATCTTTTTTAAATATGCGTGCCTTTATATAATAGCTTCTTTTAAACAAAATGTTTATCATTTTTTTAGCCTGGTGGAGACATAATATTTAATCGTTTGAAATATATTCGTACCATGTGTATTGGCACAGCATGGCCAATTCTGGCTTTAGCGCCATAACAATCTAGATAACGAACCAAAATGTATAGACGTAAGTACAAATTTCTACAATACATCGTACGTGTTTCTTAGCACTTCTCGCTATTCCTTTCAAACGTTTACACAAAATGGAATGCATTTATTTCGGATGTTGGGGTATAAGGCGATAATTTATGTTATCCTCATGAACTAAATAAAGTTCATATTAATTGGTGCTCTAAAACTTTCTAACTATAAATTTTACTGTCTCTCTCTTTTGTTTTGTTTTCAATCTGCAATAGATATCTTCCAAATTTGGCCATTGAGGTGCCGCTGTCATTTTCATCAAATCGGACGTAGTCGCCTTACTACACCCTTACCTAACTTACATAACTTTAGTATCTCTGTTCACAAGCATTTTCAGATTAAAAGGATTTTCCTACTACCCTGTATATACATATCTATATTGTTACGGAAATTCCGGGGTTCTTTTCCGATATGTTGGTCAATAGAATAAATAGACCTTTAGTAACAAACGATGACGTTTATTGAACACGAAGACATAAACACAAGGACAGCAATATACAGCTGAAACGAAGATAAGTAACACACAGTAGAACTCTACAACAAACTGTAACCCACAAGTAGTAAACACAATCACAGCACACAAAATGGCCAGGAGAATTCAGCAGAAAGAAGGAATCTTCGTAGAAACTCTCTGCGTTTTCTCCAAACTTTTGCAATTCATCCAGGTCTCCTTGCTTTAGCTGTCTCTTATTGCCGACTCATTACTACACGACAGTCTATTCCTCACACGACTCGATGCTGTTTCCACAATAAAGTTCAGGAAAGGCTTGAGCCCACACAACGCTTGCTTTTCACCGGAGTGATTAATCTATTCCGCCATTAATTCACTACCCTTTCGAAGTCTTGTTTCACGCCTCTATACACAACAAACTGCAGCTTGAGTCTACCAGCCTTTTACAGTTCCCGTGAGGAAGACACAGAAGGTTCTGGACCAATCGAACGTATATCGGTTCCTATTGGCCGAATTGCTAAAATTCTGGAAGTTTCTAGTAAGATCTATTTTAGCCGCCAAATGTTCGCCAAGCTCTGAGATACCTGACGCGGCGGGTGTTAAAGTGGAGTAGACATGGCTAAGGCTACCTTACATTTATATAATTTAAAATTAATTCTCTACGTTATTAATGTATTTTTTAAAAAGTAATTAATCTTTATAAATTTCTTTTTTGGCAAAGCTTTTTCTCTCTTGGCGTCATTATGCTTACTTCCAGTTGTAATCTCGGCACGGATAGGAATTGTTCGTTGTAAAATTTTTATAGAATTCTTTTTCCTGTGGATGTTGGATTTTATGTATTTAAACCAGTAATTATTTGTAAATAATCACTGCCGTAGCAGTAATTTTATGCATATATATAAAATCTGAGAGAGTTTTAGTTAAAACTGCTTCATTAGTCATGAAATGCAGTGAATTATTTACTGGCGTCCGCATAAAATTTATCAGAAAGCTAAATTAGTCAGAAACTAATTTGACACGCTTTAACATTTTTGGCGTCTGCGACAGGACATTTTGAAATATTTTAAAATGTTTAGTACCATAAGGTTTAAAAAGAAAATCTTTAATATGTAGCGGAAGAAACTAATGAAACATTTCCGCCAACCATTACAGTAGTTGATTTAAAGAAAATTATCCTTAACAGCGAGGAAGATAAAGAAAATCCTGATTTTGTGCAGGAAATTTTAACCACAGCTATAGCTTATCGGAAGCTGAAAGAACAGCAGCAAACTAAAGAAACTGCGTTGGAACCTCAGAAAGTTAAAATGGATCATGATTTAGAAATGGCGAAAATTCAAGCACGAAGATCTCCTAATTTAAATTATGACGTGAATAGTAATCTCAAATTGACATTACCTAGATTAGAATTTAAATAATTTGGCGATTCGTTTGAACAAATTCACAAAGATAAGAAATTCCGCCAGAGGAAAAATTTCAATATTTAATCCAAGTCACAAGTTCTGGGTCACGGACGAGTTTTCCGCCAACAGGCGCCAATTATTCAAAAGCATTTGAAGGACTTCAATCTCGTTTTGGAAGAGAGGAAATCGTTTGGAGAGAGTTTACGTTAGAGATAACTCTTAAAATTGATCATCTGTATAAACTTAAGAAAAGGTTTCCTAGACATTCTTATATGATAAACTTGAATCGTATTTAAGCTCTTTGGAAACATTAGGTGTTACTAATGGTGTAAATGCAAGTATTTTATATCCTATGGTAGAATCATGTTTTCCCGCTGAATTTTTAAAAGCATGAGATCGTAGTGCTTCTTCTAGTTTGAAATAAGATGCAAAGAATCGTCTTCAACATTTAATGGAATTTCTCAAAACGGAAGTTAAGAGTAAAGAAAGGATAAGTTTAGTGGTAGGTGGTATTGGTTTAGGTAAAATCCAAGATAGCAAACCATACCATAAGAAAAATTATGCTTCTGATCATTTGCGAAATAAAGTACTAACTGCTACAGGATTGCTGACAACTACGTCAACTTCAGTAGTCAAGAAATGTGTTGTCTATGAAGGCAAGCATATAAGTTTAAAATGCTTTTCGGCTCAAAACATGAGTTTATCAAAATGACAGAAAATCCCCCAAGAAAAACGTTGTTTTTCGTGTATATTGCAAAGTCATACAAGGAAGACGTAAAGTTTTTTTTTAAGTTGTTTGGCTTGTACAAAGAAGCACGTGCCATTGACGTGTGATAAGATCGCCTCATTAGATAAGCTTCATCTTAAAAAAAAATGAGAAAATCTGCAAAGTGAAACTGAAGTCAACATATTTAATTTCAATAAAGGAAGTACAAAAGTATTGCTTCAGACTTTAAAGAAGCCATATTAGTATCGAAAGATAAAATAAGAAATGTGCCATTACTTTTAGATTCGACTTCACATAAATCATATATTTTTTAAAATGTTGCAAAAGAAATGAAATATTTGCCTCTGCGACAAAAAAGACTCGTACATTCTCTTTTTGGCGGAGCTTATACCAAAGATATTATGCATGACTGCTACAAAATACGGCTAAGAAATTTAAATGAGATTTTTCCATGTAATTCTGAGATTTTGGAGCAAAACAACAAATAATGAAAATATCCATCCTGTTTTCAAGAACTCTTGGATAAAAGAATAAAAAGATAATTTATTTTTGTCTGATATAAGTGACAGAAGTGGAACAGTTCATATCCTCATCGTGGCAGACATTATGGGAAAACTGCTGACCGGTAACAAGATGTTATCTGGTCTCGTAGCAATTGAAACATACCTTGGCAGGACATGGATAGGAATTGTGCCAGGAGATACTCCGAATGAAAACTTGGCCATGACAGTACATCACTGTAGGTGAATGAAGCTGATATACCGAATTTGTGGAGATTGGATAGAATCGGTATCAATGATCACATTGCGGAAAAAGTCAAAACAAGAAATTGACCTCTAAACTAGAGAGCAATTTTCAGAAACAGTTACTGTTAATGCTGATAGGAGGTACGAAATTTGTTTACCTTGGGCTGGAGGCAAATCATCATTGTCTGATCATTTGAATTTGTATAAAAAAACGAGTTAATAGAACGACTTCAAAACTTGTGAGTATGAATTTGCATCAAGAATATGAAGCCATGTTTTCGAATTGGCTTGAAGAAGGAATCATAGAAGTCTCACGAGCTGAAATTTCTAATTATGGAAGTTATCTACCTTATGGCCCGATTATAAAATCAAGCAGTAGTCAGCACTCCAATATGATTAGTGTTTGATGCATCGGTCAGACTGTCTGATCATCCATCTTTGAACCAATATTTGCAATGTGGGCCACATTTGATGGAATTTATTCCTGACCTTCTTCTATGTTTCAGAGAAGAAAAAATTGGTGTAATAGGTAATATCAAAAAAAGCGAAATAAGTATTCGTCAAGAAGATAGGGGATCTTTTACTTTTTCTATAGTGGGAAAATATGAAAGAAAAGAAACTTAAGTATTTCCGGCAGGCCAGAGTAGTGTTTGGGGTGAATTGCAACCCTTTCCTTTTGGAGGCAGTAATTGATTATCACATTAAGAACAGTGAGGATTACGATAATGCATTTAAGAAAAAGCATGCCCCGAGTTTTTACGTTGATTATGTTGTCACCAGTGCAGAAAGTAGAGAATTAGACATCCATCAATCAAAGTATTTTTTTTTTAGCTGCCAAGCTCCGAGTAACTCCCTTGAGAGAGGTCACTATTCCAAGAATATAGCTTTTAGCTGCAGTTATTGGTGTCAGATTGGAAAATTCCATCATTGAAGCTTTTTGATGGGAAAATATCGAAAAATATTTCTGTAGTGATTCGACCACTGTTTTGGCATGGTTATTGAGAAAGGAAAATTGGTCGGTACTTGTTCGCAATCGTGTCCAGGAAATTAGAAATAGAAATTAAAATGAAATCTGCTATGCATATTTCAATGTATCACGTCAGAGCGTAATTTTTTGAATGGCCAAGCACCACGTGCTCATGAAAACTAAATTATATTTTTATTCATTTTAATTGTTTCCTTGAATGAGTCCCTTTAGCATTGCAAACGATCCACAAAAAACTTTGTCTTGCCTTTATTGTTTGAAAAAAATATCACATTTCCTATTTATTTCATTTCATTTAATCACGTGCTCAAAATGACTTATTTCTAGGTTTTATTTGCTGTTGTCATTAACTTATTTTTTTAAAATCAGAACTTTTGTAAATGTGATGGCAACGCATTATTAAAAGCTTTTTTTTTAGATGCTCGTGCAGATAATAAAATTTTTCGTCTATGGATTTTTGTTGAAGTCATTCACTTTTTCCCAAAAACAATACCATGTTCTGACATGATAAAAATAGTGATCCAACATCGTGGAGACATGTACCAGGAGAAAGAAACCAAGCCGATTTGTCCTTAAGAGATTGCAAGGCACATTTGTTTTCCTCAAAATGAATGGAGGACCCTCAGTAGATAAAGGGTCCATCGGAATTCAACAATCGGATGAATAAATTAAATCATCATTGGGATGAAGAAGAGATTCTAAATGAAAAAATCAAAAATCACTTATACATTAACAAATAGTGAAGTCAACGTAAGAGAAAATTGATACTACAAATATTTTTTAAACTATAATGGTATTGTTCGACCAGCTGCATGAATTCTTCGTTTCATGCAAAATTGTTTGAAACCAAAAGAGCGGAGTCGTGGTGAATTAGTTGCAACAGAATTCTGTGAAGCAGAAGTGAAAATGATAATGATAGTCGACTTAAAACTCTTCAAGCATTTAACGTTGAGCAGGGCTGAAAACTAAAATAGCATATAGAAAAGATAAGGGCGAATTTGTAAAATCTGCTATCCTTCCTGGAAATCACAAAGTAGTGAGGCGACTGATCACTTACACCCATGTAAAAAATTGCCAAGCAGGAGTGAAAATCAACTGCTTAGAGAAAAATTATCGGTTCTTCACGGGAAAAAAACTGTGAAACAAAATCTGGCAAATTGCATTATTTGTAAAAGATTTTTTTTTTCTCGAAGAGCTTTAATATGATTGCTCCTCCTCTTCCAGAAAATGGAGTAAAAGATGCAGGAGTATTCCAGATTATCGGCATTGATATGGCTGGACTACTTTTACTCAAGGAAAATAAGAAAAGCTGGATACAGTTATTTACTTGTGCCGTTTACTGAGCGGTTAATTTTGAACTTGTCACTGCCACCTCGACGAAAGGTTTTTTGATGGGATTTCGAAGATTTGTGGAACGTAGAGGAAGGCGCTCAGTTGTCTACTGTGACTATGGTTCAAACTTCAAAGGAGTAACCAACATTTTGAAAAAAATGAATTGGAAACAAATACAGAAACAAGGAACTGTGATAGCTGTTGAGAGGAAATTCAGTCCATGAACTGCCGCATGATGGGGCGGTTGGTGGGAGAGTCTCATAAGAGTAATGAAAGATTTACTAAAAAGTCTTAGAAAGAGCAAGTTTAAGTTATAAAGAAACAGCTACGGTTTTGGCAGATTATCAATTCAAAGCCGCTGACTTACATAACTGAGAATAAAGCTGTAAAATCAATCTCCCCTTCCATGTTCGTTCAAGACAAACAAGAACACAACTAAAATGATCAGCTTTAGGCAAACATTAATTAAAAACTTGAAGAACTGATTTAGATCTGAATACTTGGGGACTCTCATTGACGTTAGCCTTACTTGTTGACTACTTCTTGCTTACTCGTTGACGAGTAAAGCAACATCAGATTTGTAACAAGATAAATACTTTTATAGTTTAGTCAAGCCCTGATACAATTCAGAGTATTTCGCATTTGAAATTACGAAGGAAAAAAATATGAAGACAGTTCAGTCTTGAAAAAGAGTATTCCTTCGTTCGTAATTTAATTGTAAAATTTAAAGAAAAATGGGTACAGAGGTTATGACCATGATTATATAAAAACAGAGCTGAGGATTTCTTCACTGAAGGAAAAAGAAGAAAATCCCAACACCAAGAAAAAATTATTGTAGAGTAATGGCAGTTTCAGCAATACATTTCTCTATGTAACATATTTAATTGGTTAAAGCTCCAGGATCCTAAGTTAATATTAACGCGCGAGAAGCCACTTCAAATGCGAAATGCAGGTAAACTAATAATCGATATATCCATCAGAAATTTAAATGCAAACATGCATGTACTCTGTCGCACCCGTGCCGGGTGCCAGTTTGTGGAATGGAGTTGAATGCTTGTTGCATTTAGTCGGCAGTACAGGGAGGGTTAATGTGGGTTGTAAACGATGTTATAGTCATCGTCCAATGATGTTTCATACTTTCTCGGTTTGATTATCTGGTGATTTACAATGCCAAGGCAACATGTCGGCATTCTGTAGAGCATGTTGACTTACAATAGCGGAATGCGGGCGAGCATCATCTTGTTAGAAAACCTTCCTTGAATGTCATTCATGGATGGAAATACAAGAGGATGAATAAAGAAACTGACGTATAAATTTGCAATCAGGGTGCTTGGGTTACCCATGATAGCGTTCTTAATATTATACGAAATTGTTCCTCAGATTAGGTGTAAATTCAGTGTAGCTAAGCGGCAGTCATTCATCTGGCTTCTTAACCAGTAAGTACCCATCTGACAGCAAGGCAGAGCAAGCTTTCACCAAAAAGCACAATAGAGCTCCACTCCAACTACCCGAAGAACTCTAGATTGACACCACTAAGGTCACAAACGACAGTGGTGTCAGAGGAATTTCCGCAATAGGGTGTATGGCTCGGTGCTGTCCTTGAAGACACCGTTTTTTAACAGCTTGCTCAATTGCAGCCCAAAATTATTATTGTAGAAGCAGCATATTGCACCACAAACAAACCTTGAACACAGAAATCTTTCCTCTCGGAAGCGCCACGGGGCTACCCGGAACCAGGTTTTTAATGAGGCAGTACCTTCCCTTGACCAATGCTGTCATCAATCGTGCACAGTGGCATTTCAACCAAGTCTTTCTGCAATATCGCGGAAAGAAATTCATCTTCACGCGGCTTTATTACACGACTTTGTACAAACTCAGAGAACAGCCAATAAAGACTTTTTTTTTTTTTTTTGTCTTCTTAAAAGCGTTCTTGAGTAACACACACCCACTACATCAATTTTCAACAATAAATAGTACTCGCGAATTTTACAGTACATATTTAAAGCAAGCCCGATTCCACAATGGTGCACCTCATTGGGTTATTTTTAGATGCATCAACACGAATACTAACTTTTGTTTATCTAGTATAACTCCTTCTTCGTGTTGGGATTCACTTCCCCTCCCCCTTTAGTGCATAAATTACATTAAAAATAGTTCGAGAAGTGGATTTTGTTGTGTGAAAAATTAGAATATTTGTGTGTGTAAAGTTAATCCAATATTTACATGAGAAGAAATTTTAAGAGTAAGTACATATTGATTGATTATAAAAAGGATCTAATAACTAAGATTGTAACTAAAATTAAGTATTTGATAAGCCTTCATTTGTTTCCGTCCCTTTCACTCACAACAAATAAAAGGACTGACATAAGAATGCAGATACCGCATAGCCCAAACACTTCAATAGCCTGAATCTTATAAGCATTTATATAATCAATGTATAATTCAGAATTTGCATGAACTTATAAATATTTGCAACAGGTGTCATATAATATTTGATGTATGCCTGGCACTAATGCATTTTTGGAAAGATTTTACGAAAAAGTTGTGCACGAGTGAATTAAGGAAAATCCATATCAACTTCTTAAAGTAATGCTAGTGCCGGCCATTTGGACAGGAGTAGCGCGTGTTCCTCGTGTTCTGTGAGTCCCGGGTTCGGGTATGGTTGTTCATCTGTGTTCTCTGTGAGATGTGTGAATGTACCCCCCTGTAAAAAGGGGCTGTGCAAGCGTGTGGGTGTGTGTTTCATCCTCATATGAGCTAAAAGTTAGACTTCTTCCCTAAGGATGCTCGGGAGTCCGGGCCTTCAGAAACTCATCATCATCAAAGTAATGCTAGTAACCAAAAATGCATTTTAAGAAATCCTTTTAAGAGTTTTATTCTTACTTAAATCAGTACCAAATATATTTGAGGAAATTTGAACAGGAAAAAAAATACTATTAATATGTTTTAAATTTTATATTTATTTATTTTTTACAATTGAAGTATAATCAAATCTATGTTTTGATGTATGCAATAGCTCTTCATTTTATTTTTCAAAAATAAAAATAAATAATTATAATTAGCATTTTTGCAGGTAAAATATTATTCTATTTATCATTATTAATCTTTTGGTGCATATATTTGCTATAAAACGGAATTTGAAAATTAGGAAGGAAATAACAGGATATATATATATATATATTTTTTTTTTACTTTTTCAAATCTAGAACTTCTGGAAGAAAATCCAGAATGCTGAATATATCCAAATTGCTATTTTGTAAAACTGCAACAAAGCGTTTGTCGCTGCAGGATGTACAAAGTGGCAAACAACAGAGAAACAAATACATGAGGATAATACAGACAGTTTTATAAAGACACTGGGTTGACAGTGGTGCCTTACTCCAAAAAAAAAATCAGTAGCAATCAAATGTAAGTGGTTCATCTTAATTTACAGACAAGGCAAAAATTGTAGCATTGTAATGTAGCGGATTGCGCTAGGCTCGAACTCGCAATCTGAGGGGTTATAGCCGAGTAACATGACCATCAAGCAAAAGTGACGATTCAGCTCGAGAGATGTTATTTGGCTTATAAAGCTTTCACCACATACTCTCCCACCAGTGAGTCGGTGGTTAGACGAAGGATATAATTGAGCCAGACTTATGGCAAGAACTTGTGTGTGGGTTTTGGTGATGATGTTAGCTATCGTATTTAATGCGCTTCACGGCATTTCGCTGCCAATAGAAGGCGCCACAACAGCTGTACGAAAGTTGCTGATCCAAGGTTCCTTCGTAACCATTGAGGCTATTGGGGAAAGCTCTAGACCCGAGCTCGCAAACTGAGGGTTAGTAACCGAGTAACATGACAATCGAGCAAAAGTGACACTTCAGCTCGAGTGTTGTTATCTGGCTTATAAAACTTTTACCGCAGTAAGCCTTTTAGAAGAATTGTACCAGTACAGAAATTTATTTCATTAGATTTACTATTGAACATTCAAAAAAATGTGACAAGCTATTCAAAAGAAGAGGTACAAGTCACTGAGAGCAAATATTGTGTAGATTTACCATAATGCCGGGTTTACACTCGGCTAATTATAATACGACAAGTAGGCAGCGCATACGTAGAAAGATTGAAAAATGCTGTTCAGTTCATGGCAATTAATTGTCCCAACGAGACAATTACATGCCATTGTAATGAATTTTTTCTTACTGCGCAAGCGCTTGTAGACTTTGGAGGGGTCGGTCGGTGGAAAAAAAATTGATCTTATGGGTTAATTTTAAATGTGATTTTTTTTCTTACATTCTTTTTTTCATTTCAATTACCATTTTTTTTTCTACAATTTTTCCTATTTCGATATGTTTACGTTTTTTTTATTTTATTTTTTATGTTTCTTTGTGTAAATATCCATCATTTTAATGCGATACGCAGTGGAAGAGTGGAAGATATTCTGGAACGTCAATACAGCAATTTATAGGTGAGCATGGAATGTCTGGATCTATCTTTAAAATTAAGGCAAACATAAATCAGTCTCTTTCTACGCATACACTGCCTATTTGCCGTCTTATAACTGGCCAAGTGTAAACTCGGCGTAATATTTTCTCAAAGATGGTTGGTCATAGAAATAACTTTAGATAATATCATGCTAGGAAAATTTGAATCACGAATTTAAAAAATAAACTGTGTCATACATCACTGAAAAATAAAATATGTATGATGAACTGAACATTAAAATGAACAAATTTCTACAAAAAATGTTCGATATTAAAAATAGTGCACAGTTATTTCATAAATGAAAATTGATTTCTAGAATAATTAAATTCAATTATTAAAAACTTAAATCCACTTTTCCACCAGAAATGTAGCATGTCAACACACAAAAAAAGCCTACTCTTAGATGAATTTCAAACAAAGAGAAAATTCAAAATATCCCCATCAAAATTTATAAATAATAAAATTTAGTTATATATATATATTATATTAACATTAAGATGCCAAATGATTGATAACTCAGTCAACTGTAGTAAAGATTCTACAGCTAACCTAATAACTTTAAGGACTCCTTTTTTTTATAGTTGCAACGAAAAAAAAAATGAAAATGGTTAATATTTAAAAGGTACCAAGATAACTTGAGTCAGACGATTTTCAGACATCATTATATATGCTGCTACGTAACAAGTTTGAACATATATAATGTTCAATTGATTGCATAAAAATTGCTCAATTGATAGTATATAAATTTTAACTCCTTTCCCTTTTTTTGTAATTTAACACAAACAGAAAGTTTGCTAATAGTTCAAATATATAAATAGGGACAAAAAAATATTTTTTTAATACAAAATTTAAAAGAATGTAAAAGTTAATCAAAATATTCTCAGTATGAATGTAACTAAGGATTTGTTAGTTACGTTCATACTGAGAATAAGGATTCCAGTTGGTTAAATCCTCAAGCAGTGTTTGTATTTCACTGTTTTATTCTAATTAATTATATTTAATATTTATGCCAGTTTTTTTTAAGTTTTTCATTGCAAGGATAACCAATCTAACATGTAATTGAAATGGGGGATGGGAGGATCATTGTTATATCACTAAAATTCTGGGAAGCAAATAAGGACTGTTAATCAATGATGGAATGTTAAGCAAACAAGAAATTGTAACTGATAAGGTGAAATATATTAGCAGAATATGACTATATTTTACAATTAGTAATAAAATAATCTTCCATGAACTAGAGTTCTTTTGTGAGTTAACTGCAACCTCTAAATTGGAAGAGGAAGGGGGTGATTACCTTAAGTATGAAACCAAAAATGTTATCATATAAAGAAGCAGGTTATTAGCTTCCAAAGAGGTGGCTCAACAATAAGTAGATTCATTAGCAGTCATTGATGTAGATAACAAGTAATATAAATTTAAAAAGTCAATTCCTACTGAGGACAACAAATTTTTAATTTTAATAACTTTTTATTAATTAATAATAATTAATATGAAAAATTTATCAAAAATTATTTATTATCCTAAGAATATAACTCACATTCTTCACTTCATGTGAAAAATACTGATGCCTGTTGATATCAATTTTTACTACAAACTGCTAAAACTCTGTTTCAAGTATTAAAAACGAATTAAATTTAATTATTGAATTAATATTTGATAAAAATTTATTAACATCAATTGTCATCCACAATAAACTTTAAAAAAATATTTCAAATTGAGTGGATGTATAAAAAGTATTTTATTAATAATTGAAAATTTGAACAAGATATATATAGGAAAAATGTGAATTAATAGTAGGAATTGAAAAAAAGAATCGTTGGTCATGATTTTGTGTAAGACTTCAATACTGGATATCCCTCATACATTCTTCACAGATTTTGTTTTTATCTGATGTAGTTAGGTCAATTAGATTTTACACTAAGCTGGCAAGACAGGAAGGCTTCCTTTGTGATTAAAAGATCAGCATTATTTCAATTATTTACCTGGAAGTAAGAACTTGTAAGCTACCTGAAAATCAAATAATACTCAATCTAAAATGAATAAAAAATTTTAAACAAAAGAATACTTACTATTCTTACAGATATACTTACTATTCTTAAACATTTTCAGATGGATAATAAAATAAAGTTCATTCCATAAAAATTCTTCTGACAATATAATTAACAAACCATAATCTGTCATCAGGTTTTTAAAAACAAATTTGTTATGATGTAAATCTTTATACATGAAATAAACTTCAATAAAAAAGAACAATAGTTCATTTGGTGTATTAAAGTGTATTATGAATCACAACCATTTAACAAGCATGAAAATGAACAATAAATATGAATAATGTCAAATTGATGTTTTAATACTAAATATGAGTATGATAAAAATATTAATTTATTTCATAAATAAAAGAAAATTAGCAAAGAGAATTTATTACCTTTACATAAAGCTTGATCTAATAAATATTTTCTAAATTCTTCATAGAAATCAGCACTCCATAGTTTGGTGTTTTCTAAAGGCTGCAACATTACCCATACATCATTTCCTTTCCCTGCAGCAGAATAGCGAGAATTATCTGCATCCATCATGGTTTGAAAAAACTGCATTTCAGGTGGAAAGTTAGTGAAGTTAGACTTTTTCATGCTGCTTCTCATATCAGCAGACTTGCTGTGGGACAGGCCCTTGCTACTTGAAGCCATATTTTGTAAGCCACTAGTTGAAGGCGGAGAATTATCATGTTTCATAATTGGAACATAATTTTTTACTTTTGCTACATCTAATTTTGTTTTAGGTTTGTCAGGTTTTAATTTAAATATATTAGATTTAACCTTTTGAGCATCAGAATTTAACTTTGAAGGTTCAGTCTTTATTTTGAGTCCATTGCTCAATTTTGTCTTAGTTGCAACAGTTTTGGTTTTTGTAACTGTACTCTGTTTCAGCTTTGGTGGACAAGATGCAAGTTTGTACCGCACAGTGTCATCATCTGTGGAGTTGCGTGCTGTAGTAGATTTCGACTTGGGGACAACTTTTTTCTTATTAATAATTTGAGCTTGTTTTCCCTCCTTCTTATTTTGTGTTCTGGATAATAATTTCTCTCTGACAGCTTGTTTATCTTTCTGTGTGTGATTTAACCGAGCCAGTTTACTTTTTTTGCGAGCAAGGAGACTTGCAGCTGTTTCTTGCTTCTTCCTCTCATTTTGAGGCTGTGTTTGAGGTTTGAGTTTCCTCAAATTCTTCCCAGTTCCAGCAATTCTCCCGGTGCTACGTTCTGAATGGCGGATGTAATCAGGGCTCCGTAGTAAGTTTTTGAAACTAGTTTCATGGGCCCAGGATATTTCATTAAGGTTTTCATACAAACCTTTCAATTCTCTCTTTCCTTTTGACTTTTTATCATTAGTAAATTTCATGTCCAGCGAAAGAAGCGAACTACTTTTTTCGGCTGACACATTTCCATTCTCCGACCTAACCTGGGGTTTCACTGTACTGGGAGAGAACCCCTGAGAATAGCCAGGAACTGCAATAGTGCCATTCGCATTGAGCCATCTCATTGAGTTGGCTCTGTTAGGTGGATCTGGAAATATGGGATTAGTAGGCACGAAAGGTGCTATTTCAGCTTCATTTATCAACAATTCTTTTTTTGCCATAGATTCAAAACACTTGTTGCTTTTCTTGTTATTCAGATTATTATTATTATTATTATTTGAGAACTTCTTCATTGTACCATTAGTAGACTTTTCAATGGATGTAGATAATTTAACTGACAATATTTCTATCTCAGAATCAGAAGAACCTTCATGTTTCACAGGCACAAGATTGAAAGACTTACTGGTAGATGGCCGTGAATCTTTTGAAGTATTGCTTAGTGATATATTCCGATACTTAAATGATGCACTCTTCCTGACTGATTTCTTTGGGGCTGGACTTTTAGAAAATATAGGCTCTATATCCTTCTTTCTTTTCCTTAATAAATTCTTATTTGCTGGAGGTAAAAGAGAATTCTTTGAAATAGAAGAACTGGCACCATGGTTTAAAAAAGTATCAAGTCTGTTAGAAGTCTCATGAGCTGTAACAGGTTGATATACTATAGGATTTCTCTTTGAATATGTTTTGCGAGGCAGTTCAATAGATTTTTGACTGGATGTGGCAACTGAGATATCTATATCATTATCATCTAGTATTAAATGTACATCTTCATCTACTTGTATAATAGAACGTGATGTACGAGCTTTACTTGTAATAACAGGTTTTGATTCCATGGTGGGATTAAAATTCCACTGGAAAAAAAATTACAATAAGTATCATTATGCTAATATATGCAAAATTTTAAATACAATAGGAAGTATCTCTCACTCAAAGTCAGTAATTTGAATAACAGATATAAACAATTGTCAGATATTTCAATCAATCAATTTACAGATATAAACAATTGTCAGATATTTTAATCAATCAATTTACAGATATAATCAATTGTCATATTTACAGCAACATGTTGATAAGAGAGCCATTTACTAATAAGCAGTGATTGCTTACACGTTCATCTATATATAATTTGTAAAAAAATCACAAATAATATATGGCTATAATACATCTTTCTCTAAGGCAGTAAACTTGAAACAGCATTCTACAGAACTTTAGGATGCACAAGTGAAAAGAACAAAATCCATTAACATCCAAAACCTTAATTTTAGCAAAAAAGAAAATTCACACGACAAGCAACAGACTGATAGCAATTGTTACATTTTTAAGCTAAGATATTGTTGACTAAATGAAATTTTTATTTTATATTTTCATTAATTATCCTATATATATATAAAAGATTCCACACAGCTTGGGATCTAAGGTAAAAAGACATTGTTGCACTTTTTTAAAATCAAAAGCAGAAATACAGGAAATTTATAATCAGTTCTTTAGATGTCAATTTGCTATATGTGAAGAAATAGCAATGGTCCAATTTTATATATCATGTTTGAATGGGGCTGATAACAGTCAAGCTCATCATGCTGGCCCATTTTAAGAACTTCCAATACAAATTAAAGAAAATGTAGTAACAACAAAACAACAAGTCATTGGGGTATAATAGATAGCAGTGGCATTAAAACAGATGGTAGCAATGACAAAATGTTCAATAACAGCATATTACCAAAATTAAGTTACATCATTACATTTATAAGGCTACAGTATAAGATATATTACAATTATAAGGTAGTCAACTTAATACACATATATACAAGCAAACACTATTTATAAAAATATAATTATGATAAAGGAAATTCTTGACATTCCAGTTTAAGCTATTAAGGGTTTGATCTGGCAACAATAGAGAATAGTTTCATCAAGCATGGAATTGGGAAGAGCCGTTGTTAATTCTGACACTTTGAGATGATGAGTTATTTTCAAACTGGATCCTTGACAGATGGTAATGTTGTTCAAACTTGTTCTTGTTAAAGAATAGTCATATGATAAGAAGTCAGGATAAATGGTTGAATATCATGAAGAATTCTGCATGAACAATATGTAACTGGGGTAGATTAAAATAAAGACACAAAGGAA
Organism: Argiope argentata; assembly: GCA_026289955.1. Classification (NCBI taxonomy): domain Eukaryota; kingdom Metazoa; phylum Arthropoda; class Arachnida; order Araneae; family Araneidae; genus Argiope; species Argiope argentata. The sequence continues at coordinate 4,834,955 of JAOUZG010030082.1, forward strand.
AGGTTCATGGGATATGCAGAAAAGTATATTTTCCCCTCTGATTTGGCTCTGAAAGAATTTTAGAAAATATGAAATCCATCTAACCTCATCATCTTTATCATTTACAACTTAAATAAAACTTAAGTCAACTTTTTTTTAAAACTTGATTTTAGAACTATTGATAGATTATTATACTACTCATTATTCAGACTTATTAGACTATTGAAAATAGTTGCAATACAGATATTGGCTTGATTGTTGACTAATATTACAATGTGTTGTGATGGAGAGTCATAATTTAGTTGATGGTTTGCTGAAGGTTTAATAATTCTGCCTTAACGAATTGCAATTTTGTATCTTTGTGGGTCATCTATATGTTATATTTAGTTTTCTACGATAAAAAAATACAATACCTTATAAATTATTATTATTATTACAGTACCCATCCATAAGCAGGGGAGCTTCCTCAGAGAAGCAACTATCATCTTCTGAAGATGCCCATCTTTATTAAAAAATTTGATAAGTAAGAAAAGTAAATTCCTTATCTTCCAATACTTTTTGGGTTTGTCTGTGCGAAACTGAATTTTGTTTTACAATTTTGCATGTTTGCTGGTTAAAATGATTTATTAGTTCAAATTCAGGACATTTTCTAATTAGATAAAGATAATGAATTTGGCTATTGTGTCCTATATTTGATCTTTATTTTTCTTACTAGGAAGAAATGATAGAAAACTAAAATATAAATTCATGGACTGGTGAATTTCCTGATCAGATTTCTAGCAGAATTTGAAATCATATTCCTGAGAGCAGACCTGCTACACAATATGAAATGGACTACAGCACAAATATTTGAGTTCAAGGCATTTTTCTGTAGAGAGCCAGTTTTTTGATGATATATTTTTAGGACACTAAACATTGTTAAGGTAGATCACTATTGAGCTATTCTGAATATTATTGAACTTCTCTTAATAATAATTAAAAGCATCAGAACACATGCCCATTTCTCTACTTTCTTTGAATTATTCTATTGACCTTAATATACAGAGAATTCTATCAGTCAGTCATTTTTCTCAGTGTACATAGATGGTGAATAATTTTGTTAGATTCTTCCAGATGGTAAAAGTTTTTAGCAAAAGGAATGCATTAGTGTCATTTTAATTAGAAAACTATCAATGGAGAATGAAACAAAATGGTTTATAAGAAAGCCTCACCCCTGGAATTTCCTTTATCTAAGAAAATAATTATGTTCCATGTTTTAATAAATCCTGGGAATATCCCAGTTACACACTTTTGTTAAACAACCAGATACAATATAATTAGGTATCTTGTTTATCTGTTAATTTTTATTCTAACTTGCCCTGATTTGCCTTTTTGTAACATTTCTATTGCTGTCACCATTTCTTCTTTTGAGAACGAGTTGCCATCAAACATTAAACTATTGCCAGGAGATAGAATATATTTAAAAGGTAAAAATATCTGTTCTATGAGTTTACCTGCTTACAGATTATTATTCTAGAGGGACATTATTATTAACTAGACAATATTTTCATGAAAATTCTTTTATATTTCTTGCCAAATGACTCAGAGTAATGATATAGAAAATTATTAGTTTGTCTAGTATATGCCTTCTGAAAATCTCTTTAAAACATAAGAATTTTTTTTTCTCTCTCTCTGGTCTTATATTGTCAATTTTAACACTACTTAAGAACTTTTATCTTCTTCTCTGATAGTGTCCATGAGGGTAATTTTTAGAATTTTTTTTAATTCTGTAGTGTTTTTTTTTTTTTTTTCAGGGTACTGTGTTTTGAATGTGACTTGCAGTTTTTTTTAACTACTTCCTTCGAGTCACAATTTCTTGTTTCTTCCAGGAGAATATAGATAGATGTTTTTTTTAAAAGCTGTTCCTTATTACTTCTCCCCCTTTATCTAGTAGATAGTCATTTTTTGTGATTTCAGTATTAATTTTTGTAATGATTATTAATGGACATTAAAGATCCATTTTTTAGGTATTATCCTTTCTGCAATTTTTGAAATTGGGTCTTTCTTGTATGCAAATTGTTAAACCTAACCCAGTTCTTGTAAATGTCTCTTTGAAATATAGGGAAACTTTCAGTCAAATCGTTAGTGAGAGCGATTCTAGTTTTTTTTTTATTTGTTAAATTATTATTTTTATACCCACAATATACAGAAGTGATTAAGAATAGTTTCAATGAAAAGTTTCAGATATTTATTTTCATGATTGTTGGCTTAGAGTAATAATCTACAATAAAAATGATTGGTTTATTTCCTATTAGGAGCTGTACTGCTAAAACTTTATTTGTTTGCTGTGATGAATGATAGCAAATTTTTACTGCTGTTGCTACTTTTTCAGATTTTGAAGTGAAAATACTCGAGGATTTACACCAACCATTTGTTTCTTTTACATTTTTCCAACATAAGGACAATGACTAATTACAACAAAAAAATGAATTTTTTGACTAAATATCAATTGCCTTAATGTAGTTAGGTAATTATGGAGAATATGGCAGCAGATGATTATGAAGGAATGAAAAGTAAAAATTGTAGGAAATTATCCACAATTATTTCTTGCTCGTTAGTAAGCTGCCTTATAGTTGTAATATGAGCTAATGCTGTCTGCAGCCTAATGACACATGAAAAAGTTCATTTCAAAGAGAAAATTATGTTGGCTGAAGTTAACAAGAATTATATACATACATCTCTTATTACCATACAAGCTTCAGATATGCTTTACATTTTTTAATTCTTTAGTCAAATGATATTTGATATCTTGACTCTTGATATTTGAATGACTCTTAATATTTTGTGAACTTTCAGATGTAAAAGAATTATCTCCTTATTCTCTCATCTAATTATGAGACCTTTGTTTATTCTCAAAGCTTTGGCAACATATCTTGAGGCTTCCATTTTTAAACAGGGGATAACTTGGTCACTTTCTCTAAATTCAAAATCTCAGTTTCACAAGGTTTGAAACATCAAGGTGAACAATAAGGACCTATTACGGCTTCTCTTAGTTTGAGTTTGAAAAAAAGTAAATAATCAAGTTTAGGTATCACTTGTTCATAGCCTGGTTGGTAGAGCATTGGACTTGTACTTTTTAGGTTATGGGTTCAAAGCTCGCGGTCAAAAGATTAACCAAGTGTATGGCGACTGATGCTTGTTAAATCTGTTCTTGGTCGCAAAGTCAACATGTCGAGAGTAATACCACTGGGGGTACTGGATCAGAGGTGATCGTTCTCTGCTTCAGATCTAAATTATGATCTGAGATGAATGAATGAATTTGCATGAATGAAGTTAGTCCCCTAAAAAGGGTTGTGACATGTGAGTAGCTAAGTTGTACTCTTGGCCCTAGATGGAGCTACTTGTAAAACAGAGACATTTCTTAGGCTTAAATCATCTGCTGATTATATCAGCGGGGGGTTTGTCCTAGGCAAGTGCCATTAGTCACAACACACATAACAATTTACAATTTTGTAGTCAAATTTCTCTTCGGTAATCTCCATCATTAGCAAGATTCATCTTTTTTTTTTTTTTTAATCACAAATCACTACAATGCCTTTTTCTGTGAGTGTAGATGGGAAGTGGCCTTAATTTTTTGATATTAACATATAAATATATTTTCCCCTCTTTCAGTTGTCCAATACAAGATCTTCATTTTCAAAGATGTGAAAGAGGAGGGAGATTTTCTTCCTTAGAATTTCAGTAAAGATAAGTTTTTGCCACTTCGGTTTCACCTTCACCTTGTGTCAGAGATGGGATGCATTGGATCTGGATGCTGGCTTCTTTGAGCACTATTGTGGTCTAGGTCTCTCCAGGAATGGCAGGATGAACTATCCCTGAATTGGTTTTAACAACCTCCAAGTTTTAGTGTTTTGAACTCTAATTTTCAGCTGATTATGATTTTTGTCTCTAATTAGTTCCAAGACTTTTATCCTTGGGGGGAATAAAGTTAGATTATTTTAAATTTAAGAGGGTTAAAGTTAGATTATTTTTAATTTGCTGCTAATGCTATAGTTTCTACCATTTTTAACTTTTTAATTGTCACAAAGAACTCTGAAATAGACATGGTAAGATGAGATAGAGAAGGATAGTTGAAGAAAGATGAAAGCAATGTTTAATGATGAAACAAGTTTAGGCACTGTTTCTTCTGTTTTTTAGAATAAGGAAAATACAGTCAAAAAGGCTTCAATGCAGAGCACAGTAGTGACTGAGTCTCATATTGTTGATTATTCTTAGCAATTTCAAGACGAGGAAATATGCAATAGAAAACTGGCAGAAGAATTTCAAAGAATCAGGACAGATGAAACCATGCACTTACAATAACATAACTGAATAGAATGGAGGTTGAAAATCATCAAAAGGAGGGAGAATTGATCTCAGAGGTTCACAATTTAGCAAGTTGAAAATCCATAACAAATAATGTACATTTTTGAATGAACTGGAATAAATTTTATTAGCTATTCTACTATCCGCAAACATATGTAAAAATATTTCCAATATATCATTAAAAGCATTTTTTTTTAAAATGTGACCAGTTTTAATGTCAATAAAAGTTCCACTTTAAGTTATTGTTGTTAAATAAAAAGTTCAAAACTAACCTTCTTCAGACATCAAATTTGATTTTGGGGGGCTTGGTACATTATTTTCTCCTGTATTCCTTTTAGATATTAAGTCCAATATCAACGATGACTTTTTCAAACTAGTACAAATGTCTTGTATGTTTCCTCTTTTAGCATAACGAGTAAGTACCTGTTTCCCCATAATACATATGCTTATCATCTTCTTACAAAGCAAGGAGTAAGAAGCAAAACATTCTCATTTAGCAAAGTCAGGATCCATATTTTTATCCATTCAATCTGTATTAAATACAGATTGATTTTTTGAATAGACTCTTGTTTTCAAAAATCTTTTAAGGCATCATGAATATGTTTATAATTTCTGAATTAATAAAAATTCTAACTAATTCACTAAATACTACTGCAGATTGAATGTTACTCTTCCTGCCACAGAAATTTATTCTATTATTTCTTGTAGTTAAAGTAATCTTATATGTACTCATTAGCTGTAATCAGAGAATAACATGGAAAGTCAAATCAAAATTTGACTGATCTCCACAGAGAGAGAAAAAAAAAGATAAATAGAAAAAGGATGAATTTCAGTAATTCAATAATTCTGAAAAATGTTATTTCCTTTTTGGAACTATGACTATGATCTTTTACTCTTAAAAAGTTTAGAGATCGGATTTTTAGATAAAAAAAGAAGAAAAAAAATTAAATTCCTGTACTTTTCCCGTTATAAAAAATTCCAAAAATTAAATTTCTGTAAAAATTCTGCAAATTTTAAAATTTGTAGTATTTTTCCAAAACAACACTGTTACAAATTTAGGCAAGCTTAAAAAAAAAAACAATTTTATTGTTACAAATTCAGCCCATGACTACAGAAGGTCTTGAAAAAGGAAACAAAACCGCAGAGCAACGACTTTAATATAAATAGAGAATAGTACTTTTCATTAGCCAGAAGACAACAAAAAATCGGCAAAGAAATTTGGCAGAATTTTACATTATTTGGCAGGCGCCAGCTAATGGAAGAGTACTGAGAGAATCATGACAGTCTCAAAATAATGAAAATTAATATAAATAGTACTTCCAACTATAAAGAAAAATTAACTAAATTATATACATTTATTCTCATTTATAGAATATAAACTAGAAGTGAATAATAATTGAAGTAAAACATTCTATTCATAGAAAAATTATAATCACAAGTAGGTTGTCTGACTAGATCACACAGCCTACATACATCATTGAGGTAAAAAAGTATAAAACTAGAGCAAGTAGTTTGACAAAATTTCTTGCATACAAACGAATAAAGAAGTTTCAATCAAATAAAAATTGTGAATATTAACAAAGGTGGGAAGCATCTTTAATGCCTGCTCTAATTTTTATTTTTAAAGTCCTGCATATAAAGATTTTGTTTTCATTAGTATAGCAAAGAAAATCAAGGATTCATTCTGAATGTGTTTTTTATCAGTCACTAAAACCTAACATGTCACAAAATTACAGCTTCTCATATAAAATTTCCTTCATCCAAGTCCTTGTATTATTAGTTAATTTTTTAATATGTGTGCAAATATAAAAATCAACAAACAGTCAACTCCTAAATATATAAATTTCATATTGATCTACATTTTAAATGCTAAAACTGTCCTCAAACACATGTGTTCACATTTTGAAGTTAATGAGTTTAATTGCAATCATACACAGATAGATTAATGTTCAATGAATGAATCTCATCCAAAATTTAATAGAAATCTATAAATTTGGTGTTAAGACCACATGCCATGTTTTTTAATTATAGTTTTACAGACAAACGCAATTCCTAAAATGCATTTTTCTGAATCATGAAGGTATGAAATATGAAGATTAGTTAAAATCTGGAGTTTGAATTTTTCTTTATTTGTGATTATAATGCTTTTTTTTTTCTGTTAACTCATATATGAGAAAGTAAAAAAAAAAAAAAAAATGAAAATGGTCTTAAGGAAATATAATAAATGTATTATAAATTTAAAAATGGTAGATTGTAACTACACAATTGATTTCAAATGAATTTATTGCACTTTATTCAAAATAGAAATGATAGCATATGATAAAATTACGGTGCATATATATATATATATATATATATATATATATATATATATATAATAAACAAATTTTGGCTCTCAACAAATACTAGATTCAAAAAAACATTTTTGAGATGTTTAAAATTTTATAATATAATAACAAATAAATTAGTTTAAAGGAAATGAAAATAATTCATTTTTTAAACATTAAATCACAAGTATATAATGTATAAAATAATTTTCTTGGCTTTGGATTACATTATTTATAAAGTGAATTGAAATATCTCAAGATTTGTTAAAATCTGGAGTCATGCAAAATTATGTAAAAATTATAATTATTATGAAGTATAAGAAAATAAATAAACTATAAGAGCTAAATTAAGCTAAAAACAAACAACAATTTAAATATACTTAATACATTTTAAAGAATTGTGCAGTTGATTTTTGTTTTGGGGACTGATTAAATAATTAGAAAACAACAGGAATAAATTAAAATAGTTAAATTTCCATATCGACTACATTCAATATCTTTATTAAAAAAAATCCGAAGTATATAAAAAATACCAAAAAACACTAATCAGTAAAAATGTAAGGGAAAATTGAATATTTAATCATAAAACTATGTGAACATTGAAATTATAAAAGCTGAAAATTCATACTTATATGAATATTTTTTTCAAACAGTGAAGGATAAAATAGTTTTTAAGATTTTAAATAAATGCTTAAATTCAAAAATGTTTGGCTTCTACCATTAATAAATTTTTTTAAAAAATTGAGATTAAACTAAGTGGGCATTTGGAAGGTAAATGCAACTTTCAGATTAATAACAACCTTACAAGCAAGTTCCTAATTAAAATGGAGTAATAATAAAAGGAATATTGCAACAAGAGTTTTCAGATGCAAGATAACATATTCAGCAAATATTAGATGAAAGGTATGGACACCAAGCAGCTATTCAATTTTTCAAAATAATAATTTATTTGAATGACAGAGATGGGCAGTAATAATTACATTATGTAGATATCAGGAATAGAAAAAGAACACAGATAGCTCGTTTTGACAGTTATATCACAAAAGAGTTCTGGACAAAGTTTACATGGTGCAGGTATGCGAAAAATACTTAGAATGAGTATAACTTGTACAGGCAAAGCTTCTGTTTAACTTCTGAAAGTGATACTATATTAAAATATCCATATACAATAATTTAGTTAAGAATTATTTATACTAAGTAAAAAATATTATATTTTAATACTTTAAAGCTACATATGAAGTAAAAATATTAAATACTAAAATAATCAGCTAGAAATATTTTAAGAATAATAATTTTTTATCACACTAATAAAAGATAACATGCAACTCAGAATTCTCACTAAAATAAACTCTAGATTTCATATCACAATCACGGGTGATAAATATATTTACAAAATTGACATGTGAAGTATGTTACATAAATTTAAATAGAGTAAGTTCATTATAACTATAAATTTACACCAGAGCAACTCCATAAAAAATTTATAATGGCAATACAACAACTATGTGTATATATACATATGTACAAGATTAAATAACAATTAGTTGACTATCAAATTTCAGATTTACTATTTCAAAGATTAAAAGAACAATTTATTACCCATATTTTATATTAAATCAACCTGCACCTGACTCTGCTAATAAGGTAATGCTACAATTTCAAAATGTTTTGAAAGGTGAAAAATGCGATTGCAAAATATAGTGGACATTACAGGATTTATCAATTTTAAATCTATGACAACTAAGGCAGACAAAATTTTTAAAAACTGGACTTGGAAATAGATGAGATATTATTCTTTTTAGCCCATATTTTCTTAAGGAACTGAGGGAAAAAAATTGATGATGGAACAAGTTTATAAAAGAGATGATTCTAAGCATTTGACTAAAGAAAAATTAATTACATACAAGGAATGAAAACATAGTTACATCTACTTTGAATCTTTCTCAAAGCAAAAAACACTGTAATTTAAGATACAACTTATAGTGTGTTTATTAAAACATTACGAAAAAAAACATTACAATTATTCTTCACAAACTTTGTGCGAAATATATAATCATAAATTTGAATCTTTTTCTATAAAACTTTTAAAAAATAGAAAAAATAACTGTACAAACATTATTTTAAAAATGACAATTCATGTGACTTTATTTAAAAGTGTCATGTGAAAAACTTCAATCTGATGTAAACAAAGAGATTACACATACACACGGCTAAATACGTAGTAAAAAAATAACGGATTACCTTTTTTTTAATACATTTTGTTGAATCGGATTCCTTTTTTACTGACATTTCTTGTTCAATGAGCCCTAATGTTTTGATTGATAATCAAACACTATGATAATAGGCATTTTATCAATCAATTCTCAAGTGAATAACTTAACTGAAAGCCCATAGAATACCTACACACACAGAACTGAACTCCGAAGAGGTTAAACTAAATGATCAAAACATAGAAGTCGGAAGAATAATCATTCATTTAAAAGATAACGATATCAGATTAAGTCAAAAAGAATAAAACGTGAATTACATCACACACTGCTTCGCGCGTTTTTGAAAATAAGTTCTCGGAGAAAAGACAATCAAATTTTCATAAGCTGCCAACTTTAGGCGCCTTAGATGATGCCACCATGCCACCAACATGAAATGGTAAAACCGATATCCGACAGTTACAAACTTAAAGAATAGGATATATGTATTTATAAAAAAGAAAGGCTTCTAAAAATTATTTTTAGTTTAAAATGATCAAAAGGAAGATAATAGCATTTCTATTAACCACTTCGTATGTATAACATTACATTTTTCGATTATTTAATCATTTTTTCATTATATTTTTTTACCTTTACCTGATATAGAAATTAATGCGCTGCCTTTACATTAAAACAGATAGAAAATATCAAAAATTCAAGAAAAAATTAATATAATGGACATTTCCCATTTTCTTAAACTAACTATGTAGAAATTGAATTGTAATCGGAAAAGAATGTAACGTAAAAATCGTAGACCGTTGAAAAATCATCGAACGTTGAAATGTAACGTAATCATGTAATGTTGAAAAATCATCGAAACAGAGTCTGGAATTGAGTTTGAATTTTACCGTAGATTCCTTGAACAGCTATACTATCAACATCACTCAGGGCAAATAACTCAATATTGTATAATAAAGATATTAGATCTCATTGATATGAAAGAAATGTAATAAATCAAGATGAATTATCTTTCACCTCCCACAACACCAATTACTTTTACTAAATTAAACAGTTCTTTATATTACCTCGTCTACATTCACTAAATTAAAATAAATGTAAATCAATGAAAATTTTAATCTTAAGACTGTTTAAAATTCGAGTATTTAATCATTTCTATTGTTTACGAGGGAAAGCGGAGGCAGATACGGATCTACTTGGGCATCACTACTATTTCCTTATGTCATAGATTTTGATTTTTACCTTCATCAATTTGTGCGGACCTATTTATAGCTTAAACAAATAAAAGGATAAGTTAAATCAGATTTCCAAAGATTAGCAAAATTCTACGGAGGGAGGGACAGGATAAGAAAGGGGGCACAGATATCGGGGGAACCCTCAGTCCTCTATACATTCAAAACCATATTTTATATTGAATACACAGTAATATCATTGAAGATATCGTAAAAACGTAAAGAATAATGAGGTTTTACGCCAGCATGGCAGTACTTTAAAGAGTGCCTTACCTCTGTGGCTCATTATCTGGAGAACTCGAAATTCATATATTTAGAGAGAAAAAATGATAACAAAATATGTATATAGAATGCCAAAACGAATAATTGAATATAAAAAATAATAATAATCAACCTTGACAAGTGAAATTACCGAAAATACATCAAAAAGATTATCACGAAAATTTCCATCTTTTAAAACAGCAAATACAATTTTCCTTTTCTTCTTTGTATAGTTTTTCAAAATTCATTGAATTATATAGAAGTGTATGTTTCATTTTACTTTGTTTTTCGCTATTAAATTACACTGTGAATTTGTACGACAGATAATAACCTGAAACTATGAACTGAGCTAAATAGACCGTATTAAGCATTTCAGGTTTCGAGCCCTTCTAAAGAGGTAAAGTATGTCATCGGCAATGTACGGTTAACCAAATACACCACAATGACATTAAGAGTATTATTTTCCATCAATAAATTTCTTCTCCGTATTCTTTAAATAAAGTTTAAATTAAAGGAACGTGTTATAGTTGGCATTCAACGTAAAATATCCTAATAAAGGGGGGACTGCTTTTTTTTAAGCCGTAGAATATAATAACTTAGAGCCATTTTTAGGAAGCATTGGAAATGAAATATATTGATATGCTTAATCCTCTTCTTAAAGTTAAATCGCTCTTCTTTTAAAATTCTTTTCTGGAAAGTGAGAGAGGAAAAAAATTTCAACGACTTCTTTTGCCTTTGCTTTTCCGCAGAATCTGATGTCGTATTAAATGATTACAAGAGAATAGACTGCAGCTCAGTTGAGTAGGGAAGAGTAACTTATTTCTAAGTCAATTCTTCTCCCTCTGATTGTTCAACACAAAAGATATTATGTTAATGTTAAATTCTCAAACAAAGATAGGAAATTTAATATCCTTAATAAAATCTATTAATCATGGAAAAAGGAAAGCTCAAAATATGCTATGTGTTATTCCATTTTTCATCTAATTTTTTATGTACATGTTTAAGAAGTCATTTGGGGGATCATCAGAGGGATGATTTAGCCGCTTTTCACTGAGTGACTGAGTGTCAAATGCATTTCACTTCAATTGCCAAGTTTAAATTTCTTCTAATCCCTATTATAAAATATTTTCGAATTTCAAATTCTTATTGATATTTAAGACATGCTGTTATAGTTTTGGACTTTTCCATTTATTATGATTATGAACTTCCTTCAGTCAAACCATATAATGAAATTTATTTCCATCGTCTTGCTTGAATGCTGTTTATCAATCTATCTTGTTCCTCATTCAAAATCTTCTTTAAAAGGGCACAGTGATTTCTTTGTTAAAAGGGCACAATGTATTTTATGTCCAAATATATATTAACTCTAAGGCAACATGTTGATAAAAGGGAACAAAAATAAATAACTACCAGCATTTAACTCATAGAATACACATTTCTTAATGTACTAAATATCTTAAATGATTTTATTTGCAATTGAAAAAGAAAATAAAACCCGCTTGTGTTTTATGAAAGAATGAGAAATAATAAGCAAAACTTCCGTTTCTATAATATTGATAATGCAAGAAAAATAATTAATAAAATAAGAGAGTCATTCTTTTTCAAATTTCAATGGAACACTCACAAAAAAAAAAGAAATGCATAAAAAGAGTAAAATGAATTTGCTACTGAAAATGATATATGATAATAGTTACCTTTCAATGTTATAACTATGAAAATTCAGGAATTTGTCATATCAACAGATCAGATTTCATAATCTCTACACAAAAATATTGCCATCAACGATGTGTGATGGGCGTTCCTTTAAGACTTTCATTAGCTTAATTTTTCATTTTTAAAGCTAATTCTTCAATTCAGGAAAGATATATCTGTATTTTCCATTATTAGTGACAAATGCGTAAAACTGTCATAGAAAAGTCTTATTCAAAAAATTGATCGAGTTGCTGGAAAGAAGCAAAATTTTTTGAATCACGGGCAACGAGATGGCCGAGCAGTATCCCTAATTGGCGACTTTGGAAAACGGATGTTTAGATTTTACAGCTCTTTCATTAAAAGAAAATTAGAAGTATTTCAAAACTAATGAGGAATTTCAACGGAATGTTAAGATCCGTCTCGCATCATTGGTTCCAACGTTCTTCGAAAGCAAGTCGAAAGCTTGATTCACTGATGCGACAAAATCTGAATCCTCACGGTTATTTTGCTAAAAAGTTACTGTACAACATTTGGTAATAAATTTGTTTCGTTCTCTATTCTAGTTATTTTCTATAATCAATCAAGTATTAATTTTTTAAAGTCTCTTTATTCAGGTTAATTATTAAGATGGTTTGAATTTCGAAGCAAAAATGAAAAATATCGTTTAAAATTATATTTAAAATTATAAATAAATAATAAAAAAATATTCAAATAACGTTATCAGAATTGGTGAACATTCTATGACATCCGAGTTCTTTATTGTATGACCTCTACGATGTTCCTTAAAAATACTTTTTTAGAAGTTTTAAGGTAGTTTAAAAATTATTTCTGAATCCTAACATGTTCGGAAGTTATCTAGGAAAATGCTTTAATTTCGGTCGATTTCTAATTGATTAACATTTTGGAAACTTTTCTTTTACGCACACTCTCACCCTCCAAATTATATTCTCGTCAAATTTGGTGGAATTAGATTCAATGGTTTGCATTATAGAGATTATAAACATTTACAAGGACAGATTTTTATTATTAGTTTACTAGCCTGCTTTGACGAAAAATTGGTTCTAATTATCTGTTATCGCATCTAAAATTTAAAATTCAGCTTGAAATGGAAGTAATACAAAAAATTATTATCTTCAATCCTTTAAAAAGAGAAGTTTTTTTAAAAAAATTATCTTTACTTACTTGCGAAATTAGATCTTTATTGTAAGGATCACAACATTTCAAGGAATTTATTAAAAACCCAACTTGTACTGAAATTTACATGGAATTCTAAGACGAATAATCATATTTTGTCAACAGTAATGTAAAAAAAATGAAACATGAGTAACAATAATGAAAAAAATGAAACATGAGTAACAATAATAATAAATTTCACCTCAGAACTAAAATGTATTTTTTAAAAATTGTTTTTAAATATTTTTAAAAATTTATTTTTAATAATTATGGAGGCCAATGTGCAGGCTTATAATGGTGCCCTACAGGGTAGACTTTTTATTCAAAAGCTACAAAATTTGGCACATGTATATTTTGAAAAACGATAATATGCATCCATGAGCGAATTGCTTTTGAAATCGACTTTCTTTGATAAGAAAAATAGAAATGAAAAACAATTACTGAAAAAAAATAGCCCCATATTCAAAATAAATACTCATTATGATTTTAAATTCATTTTTTAAGAATTAGGCAACTTATATAAAAGGGCAAAATTCACTCTTTCTATTATTTTAAAAATTATTATATTGAAATTCATATGAACTATAATAATAAGGAGGACTTTATAAGATTGGTTATAAAGATGTAATGATAATCCTGTCAAATGGGACTCTATTAACAATAATGGTTACCTTAACTTTTTGCGTTATGCAGCTAACATCTTAAAACAGACTTCTATATAAAAAATGTCATCTAATATTTACTAAAAATAAACATATTCCATGTCTCATAAAAAAAATTGCATTACATTTCAAAGTAATGCAGCATTTTTTAATATATATATATATATATATATATATACAGTACACTCCCTTGTATCCAGTTCGCGACTATTAGGTTTCCGTATTAGACAGTCTAATTTTCTCTTATCTGAATTCTCTTACCTAATTTTCTCTTAGACAAGGCATTACATTGGAAACATTACCAAGGCATTGGAAGTGGGTGTCTTCTAAGAACATCTTACATTTCACGAGTAAAAAGTGACAGCAAAAAAGCAGCATTCTGTCCTTTGTTCATTATTTTGTCAGTATGTAACGAACCTGATTATAAACCGCCTACCACAATTCCTGATTATAACTATATAATATCCACAGTATTCGTAAATTCACATTCTACGTAGTTTGATATGAATGGAGGATTCAGTACACAATAACTTCATATACTGAGAACTCCATTTGAAAGAATGCGTGTTATAACAGTGCATTTTGGAATAAAAAATTTGTCTTCTGGTATTTTGGGACAAAAATGAGTTCATAGAATGTGACCTATCTGGCTTGACCTTTTGCCACATTACGCCGGATTTTCGAGAGTTATTGTATCATACATTTTATTCAAGCATGGCAATGACATCAAATATTTCAATATTCCCAACTCTTAAAAGGGAAACTTTAAGCGTATTTTTTTAGTGAAATAAAAATTTCGATATTAGCAATCCTATCAATTTATACGAAATTGTCCTTAAAATTGTTGTGGAAGATCATAAGCCAGATAACATCCTTTAGACATGAGTAATTACTTTTGGCTAATGGCTATGTTACTTGGCTACATATTGCGAGTTCGGTCCTATCAGTCCAATTCACTATTCATACACAATGGTGACACGCAACCTTGAATAAGCAACTTCCGTACATATGCTGTGGCTCCCTCTACTGGAAACAAAAGTCGTCAGGCACATTAGAAATAACGGCCAACAGCATCAATAACCAACACTATCATCAACAACAACAACTCACACACCCTCGCCATACGCTTACACTAAAATGTATCGTTCTCACCACCGACTCACTGGTGGGAGAGTATGTGGTGAAAGCATCATATAACATCCTCCGGACACGAGTAATTACTTTTGTCTAATGGCTATGTTACTTGGCTACAAACCCTAAAGTTACGAGTTCGGTTCTTTCGGTTCAATACACCATTCACCCATAAAATAAGGAGGATATCTTCGATTAGTATATTCGGTTGTCAGAAAACTCAAACATATCAATGTCGATTTGATAGTATGTCGATGAAAGGAATACTATAGATTCGCTAAAAACTAGGATAATAATACTTTTGTAAATATAAAATAAAATACATAATTTATAAAAAATTCATCAACTGGAGAAAAACATTATATCTTTTATTATAAAAAATGTATTAAAATTTATTTCCGTATTTTTTTTCTGTACAATAATCAACATTAAAAAATTTTGTTTATACAAATAAAATCAAATTAGTCAATTATAAAGAATCTTATATTAATATTACTATTAATGAATCACTATGTTCACCGTGTTATACAAAGAACGTATTAACCTTTTCTTCTAACTCAAGAATCTTAAAAAGGATTTTTGTGTATTTGGTACAAGGCTTATATTACAAGCAATCTGGAAATTTTTTCTAAGGGTAATCTTACAGCTATTTCGGAAAAAAATGATATCTATATATAAATACAGCCGATTTGTGCGAACTGCCGTATAAGCTCTAAATATTTGTGTTTCACTGAATAAGTAAAGACAAAAATGTACCGAAAAGACAATTTAACTCTTATTTTGCCTATAGTAGAAAAATGATAAATAATGAAAAAGCGAAATAAAATTGTCAGCATTCATAAGCAAATAACCAAAGAAAATTAAGATCATTTTATTCTAAATATTTTTAAAATTTTCTTTTTAACCTCAATTTTTCTAAATGCGGAACAAAATTTATCATGACTAAGAAAAAATTATTAGTCAATAGAATTATCATTTATCTTAAACAAAAAATGACGATAAAAAAAAGCAAGAAGCGCAAAGTATTAAATAAATACAGTAATCTTAAAACTTGTTAGTGTAAGTAAAAGCTTTAGTCATCGGAATCGTTAATATTTTATAAATCAAAAGATAATGGTGAAAGACGAGGAATTTTGTAAAAAAAAAAAAAAAAAAAAAAAAAAACTTTACCTTCTTCCGTTTGTTCATTCCCACTGACGTGGAATCCTCTAGATTAAAAATTAAAAAAATAAGTGCTCACTACTGTGCTTAGTCTAAGTATGAAAGTTTTAATTACGTACAAGTTCAAAACTTTGAAGAATGTCTAGAGAAAATATAACGAACTGAATTTGTCCGTCAGCAAGCAAAAAGTACGGCATTTGAAAGTAAACGAAACAGGATATTCGTGCAAAAAAAAATATTAATAATAATAATCTGAATTGCTTAGAGCATTTGAAAATAAAAACAGGATATTCGAGCCCACACACACACACAAAAAAAAAAAACTGAATTGTTAGTTACTTTGAAGAAGCTAAAAACACGGCATGTTGTAATTATTCTTAATTTTACGAACCATCCCAATGCCCGGTTCGTAATACGAAATATTTAAATACGATAGATTTAAACAGAATAAATATCCTTTATTTAGGCATTTTATCTAAAGGCTAAATCTCATTTAATGCAGATAACACGTATTCTACAAAAAAAAAATTTAAAAAAATAATTAATCCCCTCATTTTTTTTATTTTTATTTAGCTTTTAATTCATTCAAACTTTCTGAAATGTTCTATTTCACTTGGATAACGTAATAGCACAAAATTATCATAATCTTTTTTTTCACGATAACAATAATAAAGAAATTCAAAATGTTTAGGCTAAAATGTTTTAAGTTCTTAAAAATTATTCTTGCCCTAACATTCACAAAGGATTTACAAATTAATAGTAATTGATTGCAATTTTAATAGTTATGTTTAATAGCTATATATATAGTAATATTTAAGGGGAAAGAAGACTTACCTGAAAATCTCCAAATATTTTACTCAAATGATTAAAATAAAAGAAATCTTTTGAAGTGGAATAATGCTCTGCCATTTTACTGTCACCGGAAATTATTTCATAAGCCATTTTTCAAACAGTAGCAAAGGTAATATGGTATCGATATTCGTTTCGGAAATAGAAATAAGGAAAATTTCATATCCACATTGTTAATTACTCAACATAAGAAAAACCATAAACCAATTTGAAAAGTAATGATTACCTAAATGCTGAATGCGTTGCCATAGTAACAGGCAACATTTTTATTATTATTCAAAAGAAATTATTACTGCATTTTTTTTGTTATTATTTTCTCTCTCGAGCTGTGTCAATAGCTATTTAAAAATATTTCAAATGTGGAGGGAAAAAATTCATTACTATTTACGGCAAATAATTAAAGAAAAGTTTTTCGAATATGATAGAAATGTGGGATTTCATATTTCAGAAATTTTAATTTTTACATTTAAAAAACAATTATTAAATTTTAAAATTAAGCATTTTTTATAGTTAAAAAATTAAATAATTTTTATGCCAGTATTAATATCATTAGAAAATATTATGTTAGTTTTATTTTTCGTATAATTGAAGTTCATATAGGCAATCATTTATTTAAAGATAATTTATTTGATGCCTGACATGCTGCTTTTATATAAACATTAAATAAATGTTCGAACCGAATTGAATTATTTAAATTTATTTTACTAATGCTTTAATAAAAAAATATATTCGAATTTTTTAATGCAGTTTGCTGCGTTTTTTATCTTTCTGATATTTTTTTTTTCATCCTTACTTATAATAAAACCAGTGAATTTATTTTGGTGAGTTCCTCCAATGTCAATAATCTCGAAGTCGCGGCATTCGTATTAAAGTAACCGAATAGGTTAAAAATATACATTTAAATAAAAATTCGCATTTTTATTTATATATTGCAATTTCAAGAAATGGGTTTGTTTTGGTTTCCAGTTATATCTTTATTTTGCCTCTATCAATTAGAAGCCAAGTTTTAGCAACTATTGACGTGTAAGTGATATTTATAAACATTTAAAAACTTTGAATAGTTGTTCTGAAGAAATAATTTTTTTTCTTAATTTTACTATACTAGTATCGCGATATCATGAAAAAGAATCGAGATATCTTAGTAAAATTTATAATTAGTGCACATTATGTTATTCAGAATCTAATGAACTATGCTTTTAATACTGATTGCTCCAGAAGTGGGTTTTTGATTGTATAATGTAAACATTGTTGAAAAATTCCAAAATTTCATATATTACACAATTTTTTTTATTTTGGAATGTAATTCTTAGATAAGAGTCAGTTACATTCCAAAGCTTGTTACACATGTAATGCTATAAAGAAAAATAGAAAAATGTTACAATTTGTTTTCTCAAAAACTCCTAGTTTTTAAAGCAAATGATAAAATTTACATCAAAATATGCTTTTTATTCAAAAGCTACATAAATATATGGATAATTTAATTTTTATCATCGTTTATTTTGATATGAATAAAAAGACATTAAATAAAAATTAAATTTCCGAAAAAATTTTACAAACGAATTTAAGCATTTCTGAAAAATTCCCTCCCAACATTGTCGGATACCTTAAAAGGAAAATTTCTTCTCTGTAGGGAAAGAGAAATAATATGTGAATAAAAAATATGGGAATTTTTAGAAAAGGTGGAACCGATTCATAAGCTAAATTCTTCCTTTTTCGCATTTTATAAACAAAGTACATTATCATTATTATTATTGCAAATTGCTTTATTACATTATAAAAGTCAAGCAATTAATCTTCGAGGATATCAATAATTCTGTAGCTTGTCTCCGGCAAAACAATTTTCTTAACATTATCTATCTTTTCGTGAACGCGATAACTTAAAAATGAACGTGCTAGACAAATAAAATTGGGCTTACGGTCTTTATATAAAAACTTTAATATCGAAGTAAATTTTGTTTGAAAACTGCTAGTATGAAATCTTTCTGTCTACTCGTTCAGACGTAAAAAAGCTCGATAGTCCCAAAACGATAAGAACCAGATGCTTGATGTATATTATTTTACATTATAAAGTAATTTACTTTAAGCACTAGTGGGTGTAGTCTTCTCAAAATTTTGTTGTACACATTCAAATAAAGTATAATCTCTAAGTTCCAGCATAAAATTATGGACTATAAGGAATCCATGAATACCTCGAATGCTCAGATTTTTATTTCCATGCATGAGTATAGTATGTATTTGTAATAAGTAAAAAAAACTAATATTTGTTTGTTAATTGCAAATTGTTGACGAATAATAGTTAGAAAGAATAGATATTTGATGTGAATATGAGGTTTTTACTGAATTTGGCGTGCAATTTTGGCGATACAAATATCAAAAAACTAAATGTTTACTTTGGAACCCCATTTTCCAATCAATTTTTACATAAATTTTACACTAAAATACTAATCATAGTTTTTAAAAAAACATATCAGATTCGATATATTTAATTGATTGCGTTTTTGATACTGAATCGTACTTGCATGCATGTGAAGTTACAGATCCCCAGACGGTCAATTCCTAGACGAATTTGGTTTTAAACTTAATATATATTTAAATTTCGGATGGTAAAGTTGTGCTCCAAAATGTAACCATTTCCTCTCGTCATTTTTCAGTTAACAGATATAAGAGTTAACTCGTGTTAGGGAAACAGGATATACAGCTTTCTCGGGGCGTATTTCATTCAAATAAAAATCTATAAATTCCTTGTTAAGACCATATACAGAATTTCATGCATCTAACTCAAAGCGTTTTTGAATTATTATATTATTGAAAAGACAGATAGATCTAAAAATGTATTTTTTATAGTCAAGAAGGTCTGAGATTGGTTAAAATTTCGAGATAGAGTTGTTTGACGATTACTTTATTTTCACTTTGTATACGACAAAGTATAGAAATGCATACTCAGTTTTCCTCATTAATACTCATACCTCACATACACAAAATATGCCATTATACGAATGTATAATAGAAAATTAAAAGGAGAAAATTCCATTGCATATGAGTAAATTAGCATATTGGAATTAGATTTTACAATTTTACAATTACAAGTAATTAAGAAATTTCGGGAGAAAGTGCATTAAAAAAAATAAACCCATTTCTGTCAATTTGATTTTGAAGCAAATTTTCTATGCGCCATAATAACAGTAGCAGTTGATGAATTCAATTTGTTCTATGATAATTATAACAAATGTAGAAATCTACATTCATTATTAAAACTCCAGATTGAATGAAATGATAAATAAATTAAAAATAAATTTCGAATTAAAAACTTATTCGAATGCTATTTTTCTGAGCATTCGAATAAGTTTTTTTTTATTTCGTTATTGCTTTTGAAACTTTTAGGAAGGATACTTTGACTATGAAGCTTCGTTTTCATATTTTTTTTTCTTTCTCTCAAATTCAGAATAATAAATATCTGATAATTTCAATAATGTGAGCTATTGCTCTTAAGGCCTTTTTCATAATTTCAAAAAGCTTCTTATGTTTTTTTCCATAATTTTGGTATTAACGTCCATACTTTTATTTTATTCAGCATAAGAATCTCTGAAAATTATTTTCGAAAGCCTATTTTTAAATTCTTGATATGGTAATTCTTTTGCACTTAAGCTGTATTTCAGCAACTCATCGTTTTTCTGTGTACATATCGAGAATTGGACAATCACAATTTGTCCTTTGCATGAAAACTCACTCACTCTTTTTTTTAACCTTCTATTGCAATGAATTGATATTCAAATGAAACAAAACAATTTGACCGATTAGTGGAGGAATTAAAAAAATAATTATAAATCATAATAGTTAATTGAACCTAAAAATTGAAAGATGTGTTAAAACAAATGATAGATGCCAATAAAAAGATTGATTTTGAGTAAAGGCTTCGCAATTTTTTGCATCAACATAACCTGCAAGAGTATTCTTTAATATGTTCTGTTTAAATGATATTTTTTTATTATTATTATGATACAAAGGTCTTCATATAAGCAAAATTTAGAAAATAGAAAAGATGGATATTTAAAAAAACGGAAATTTGTTATTGCAACTATATTATCTACATTTCACGTCATTGTCATCATTCTGCAATACTACTATGTTTAATAAATGCTGTTAAGTTACCAATTCTCTTTTATATTGATTTTGCGTCCAACTTTTTAAAAGACGGATTCTTTACGTCGAGTTATAACTTCTTATCTTTAAAAAATAAATTATTAAATTATTAACGGAAATAATTAATTATAACGCAAAAATTACTATACGATCACTTGTCAGAAATTTACCTTGAAGAAATTTATTTCGAAATTAAATTTCTTCCACATTACTTGAACTAAATTTAGAAGGAAAAAAAAGAAAAATATTGATTGTTATAACCAAAATTTAAAAATAAGCTGCATTTAATTCATTAAAAGAAATTACATTCAAGATTACTGAAATATAAAAAAAAGAAATCCAACGAACATACTAATATTGATAATTTTAAATCTCCAAATTCGTTCTCGAGCCACAAAATTCAATTAAATTAATTGGAATGTAGTGAGAATGAAGAGGATCCAAGTGCTAATATGTTGAGAAATGCTGCAGTATTCAACTGCATCAGAATCGAAATGCGACACATTTTTTTTTTTCATGATATATGCGATAAGATTCCGACTTTCAGCTGCAGTGATAAATATCAACACTGTCGACTGTTTCTCCCAATTATAGAACAGGAAGCCAGTAAACTTCCGTATGGTTTCATAAGGAGCTTTCCGTTTTGTTATCTTTTCTACATTCAAGCGTGTATTAATTTTATTCTTATCATAGGGAACTTCATTTTTTTGAATTTTAATTAATGATCTAGTTGATGATTCGTGCATGACTTACAATTAACTTTTCGGAACTTTCTTTTCCTCTCAAATTCTAAAAAAGACGAATTTTCCTTTTTTGAATTTGTTTAATAGCTATTTTTTTCCTTTATTATTTTTTCTATGTTGTAAGGCTAGACCCAGAAAAAGGACCAAAAGGAATGGTTTTCTCGTACACCTCCTTATACAAGTTTTATACTCTCTTCTTCACGCAGTAAATCGTGGATTTTGGATAAAACTGTGCAAAACACGAATACTCAATTTTTTTTCAAAGCTTGTTAAAACTCTGAGTAAAAAAATTTTAAAAAATGAGCGTTTTATTACTCGTTGTAAAGTTGAAAAAAAATTAGAATGCCTTTTTTTTCGACCTTATTAATCAAAAATTTGACATATTATTGCAGTTTTAGTAACTAGATCATATATCATGTTTTACTTAATTGTGAATTTTTTGAATTGTGATTCTTATATGTATGCGAAAGTACAGATGACAAACAATCACCCTCAGAACGAATTCCATTCGAAATATGACCTTATCTGCTATTTAGAAGCTAGACCTGTATACCAAATCTTATCTATCTAGCTTTGTATATTTTACAGTTTTCATGCTCCCTTGAACTGTAAAACAAGTGGATTTCATTGAATGAATTTCGTTGGTAATTTGATAACAATCAATAAATTGTGTAAAGACCTCATATTAAATTTCAGCTTTAAAGCTTAAACTGCTTTTGAGTTTCTGTACTTACAGATGGACATTATTCCAAAAACGTGTTTTCTAAACTGAGGGAAGTCTGAAACACATAGTTTCGTCAAAATATCTATTTCGAATTTTTTTACGATTACCACAATTTTTCTTTTTGTACTTCGTGTTCAAGAAAGTAAAAAGTCATCAATAAGCCCTCATGTATTCACTATCGCAAATTTAGAAATTAATTAAACAGAATTTTATAATTTCTCTCGGTAGTTTTTGATCAAATTAGTCCACAAGAAATATTGCTATGCCATTTTAAAACATTTTATTTTTATAACGGTACTAACTCCATTTCCATGCAATTATTGATTCAATTTGTTATTATTTTTTAATTTTAATTATATACAGACGATTTTAAAATAAAGAAATGCATAGATAATGAAAAAATTTAAGTACTCAGCCTTTATATATATATATATAT
>JAOUZG010030082.1:4858112-4869226 GCA_026289955.1 Argiope argentata
ATATTATTTTTAAAAAAATATTTAACCTACTGTTTTTTTGTTTTACAAGAATTCTGAATTTTATATCATTAGATGCCTTCTGTTGTAAAGCGGAACACGGGAACAACATATCATTAAATAAAAAAATACAGCCATTAATTTTTTTTATAATCTCTATCTATTTCTTCTAAGAAATAAAAAATATTAATAATGTTATTTAAAAGAATATTGAATTAAAGCTCAGAAAATTAGCTAAAGCGGTTTTCAAAAATCGTTTGGTTCAACGGATATCATCATTGTAATTTTTTGAAAATTCAAATGAAAAAAAATCTTATGTATTATAATTCTTTAAGATAATTTAATTTTTACTTTAAAAATGTCAGATATTAAAATATTTTAATTCCAAGTAATACCGGGCAACTTATATTATTGAAACTAAGATAAGAAAGATGTTTTCTTTTAATATAAAACCAAACTACCATTTCTAGATTAATTTTTAATATCGTCTCTTTAAATAAAGATTTTCCCCCAAATGAATAACACATAAAGTATTTGATATTAATAAATTAAGATTCCAGCATTTAATTAGACTGGATTGAAGTCCACATAAATTGTTGGAAACAGGACTAGAAAAAATTGTTTGATTATTATTTTCGAAATATTAAAATGTATATAGTATTGAGTAGAGTTATTCGATATTAAATAATAATTAAAAAGAACCAGGCAACTTAACGAGGTATAATTAAAACCAACCCAAGTAATTAAAAAGCAACCAGGAAGTAAGATTATTTCAATATAAAGATGTGTGAATGCCCTTTAGCACAAGCAATAACCAGTTATAAAGAACTAATGCAATAAAAATTTACAATATTTTCTAAAAATGTTGCAATCAAATTATTAAAAATGAAATGTCTTATTAATTGCAAATAAAACTTTAAAAAATTCTAATATATGCAATTACGGCGTATAATAAAGTTTAAATATTAAATTATCTCTGATGATAATTTTTTAAATTATTGTTTTAACGAGAGACTGCTTATTTTTTAACTCAATTTTTTAATATACAGTTGAAAGTTAAATGCAAACTAAACCAGAGCTAAATAATATGATGCATAATACAAATGCAGTACAAAATATTAAGAAGCAAAATACTTATTTTAGTATATTGAATAGTCTATACAATATTATTTTAAATCTATGCACTATTTGAAAAATGCATTTATTAAAAAAAAATTAAATAGTTCAAACATTTAAGAATAAGTTCGTAAATATTTTGAAACAAAAACAGTTTATATGATTTTTGAAACTGCAAAAGAATCGAGAATCATAATGAAGATACACAAAAAGTAAATAAAAATACAATTGGTTTGTAATGCATACTAATGGCAAGTTATTTAATAGAACGAAGGTTGGCATATTCCTAAGTACTTGTAACCATTTCTGGTTCTGTATAATTGGGTATGTCTAGAATATTTTTGCAGAAACAAATTACTTAAATAATTTTTATTAACTAAATTTTCAGCTTTCAATATTATTGTAAAATATTTAAATGTCTGCTATGAATTTTTAAAAACGATTTTTGTTTGCAAACAAAAAGTATCAGGCTTTTCTGAAATATTATCGGCATGTTAATATCATTAAATGGTATTTGTCATGTATACTTTAAAAAAAGTATTATAAAGGATTAATTTTATTTCAATCACTACTTTGACAAAGAAGTAAAAAGTTAATAAATTTAAATTTTTGTTATCCAATAGTTATTTAAATTGTTCACAAATTTAATAAAAACTTTTTTTTCACATCAAGGAAAATGTCTTCTCCAATCTGATGAAAGATAAAGCACTTAAAATATTTGCATAACATCGATTATATGATTGACAATATGCATAGATTTATTACAATTTTGTTCCATAAATTTCACATTCATAAGAATTTTTGATTATTAACTTTTTTCTATAAATACCATATTTGTTATCTACTTATTTTGATTTCATTCTTTTTTTTCAGTTCAATATTCTTTAGCTGATATGAAAAAAAGTATCTTTTTAGATAACAATTTCGAATTACTTACTTCATATACAAGGAATAAACTTATCTTCGAAATTCAGCAGAATCATGTTCTTTCAGAGAGCGAAATCCGATTTTTTTTTTTTTACAAATCGCACTGATTTCTCCCCTTCATATTTCACAAAAATGAAACTATACGAACAACGAAAATATGTAGTTAAGAACAAATCAAATAAATGCGAACAATTCTTGTTGCGGGAAAGGCGATTAAAATTTTTCGTTTACGAATCAATAAAATTCTTTCATGAAGAACAGAATCATAGTCAGATAAAGAGAGCAAATAAAAAGATGACATCCAAGTTTCGTTCATGTCAGCAGACTGATAATGTTCAACACAATACGAGATTCAGATAGCGAATAAGTTAAATTCAAGATTAAGTATTGTCGCTTTGCTGTTTCTTGTCAAATAAACAATAGATTCAGAATATGGAAGAGCAATCGTTAACCAAACTGTAACAGAATATTTGAAGTAAAATCGTTTAGTGCAAACGATTTTTTAAATTTCGTTTTATGCGTTTGATTTCTATTTTTATTCTTATTTTTGCTTAGTTTTACTAACAATTAATTGTAATTACATCGTAAAAAAGTTCACAGGTCACCAAAAAATATTAATAAATAATCATATTTAATTACAGTCTAATAGTGTAAAATATATCTTCTAAAATTATGAGTCAAAAATCTTGAAAAAAGCTTGCATAGAAAAATATGAAGTTCATAAAAAATATCAGAGTTTTCTTCTTTTAAAATCATGAATATTTATAAAAAATGTAACAAAAGTAGCTAAGACAATTGCAACATCTTAAAAGAACTTATTAATATATTCTAAATAATTATTTTGGATTCAATTTATTTTTAGTTATCGTTTATTGGTGTTACACTTTTAAATTTTATCTCTAATTTTGTGGCCAATGGAAAATATGTTTTGAAAGAATAGTCTCAAAAATTCTTTTTTGAAATGTTAATTATTAATCATATTTTGTATTACCCAAATAATCATGAATTATTTTAGTAACTTATATATTTGATAATCACACCTCAATTTAATAAGCATGCCGTTAAGTCGGTTCAAGTTTAAATAATTTTTGTTTCGGATTAAATCTCAAATTTTGATAAGATGGCAAGATCAATCCGCTATGTGATCAAGGTGATCTCTCTTTCTCAAGCTTTCTTTCATTCACTCGTATAATGACTTGTCCGTCTTTGAAAACGTCTAGGTTCTAATTTTGGTTAATACAAACGAGGTGACCAGGGATGATGACTTTCCTATGTAGGTGGCTATAATTAACATCTTCTCCTTACTAAAAGTGTTAGAAGGTGTAGATGAGGAGATGTTGCCACAAAGCGTAAGAAGACAACTGTATCCCAAGAATACTATTTATAGTTTCTATTGTGATTCCATTTTTAAATAAATTATTCTTTTAAGAATTTATTACTCCTACATAATTGAAAAAAAAACCAAACGTTTTATTAATCTTATCACACAAAAATAAAATTAAAAAAGCAACAATAACGTAGTCATTGTGGAATGGCAAAAAAAGTTGAGATACAACAACAAAAGGTCATTAGACGAATTTTTTTAATAACTTTAAAACAACCTATAATAGAAACTCCAATACTGTAAACAGGAAAATCCCACTATAGAGAACTGTCTTTAACCGCAGTATAATTGATTAAAATGTTATTAACTCAGATTCAAAGTAAATAAATTTGAAAAAGTACAAATTCTATGCATTTTAAGTCTATGATACTACTGCCTAGTGTAAGTGGCCAAGTTCGTATTTGTTTCATCGCGTTCCCCTATTACTTTATTACCGCATTTACATTGATGGGGCACTTGTTTAAAAAATATTACATACAAAAGTGGATGAAACGTATACAAATCTGAACAAAAATTGACAATATCTTAAAAAATTAATTCAACAGCAATTATTAATTTGCAATTGAGTTGAAAATGAATTAAAATATAGAACAAAATTAACTAGTTTATTTAAAGAGTTGCCTAATAAAATGAACTGTCTAAGGCAGCCCAATGCTTATTCCGCAACTAAGAAAAGAGGCTCTTCTCTAAAAAAAGGTGGGGGGCATCCTCATTAAATAACAGAGGCATTCTTTTCCAAATTTTAAGTATAGAATCAAACGGAAGATACTAATATTATTTGGGGATACTCAAAAGAAAATTCCAAAAGTACCCGATGGCATTCGCAAAAGTTTAAATCTTGAAGATCCACTTAAGAGACAATTAGCAATTTTTTATAGTATATCTTATGGCTGATTGGGAACGATAATGCTACATAATTACCTCATCATCGTTTGTGAGGGGAAATTTTTGATAACTTTTCATTAAAAAAAGAATAAATAAATAACATCCAAAATGAGAGGTCTCCCAAAAATCTTCTATGCCTATTTCAAAGCAGAATTATCTTCATTGGAGACAGACAGATTGACATCTTCTGAAAACGTATTTTTCCAACCCAAGGAAGTCTAAAACTTGGGGATTCGTCAAAATCTCGAGTTCGAATGTTTTAAAGATTTCAGTATTTTCTCTATACGAGAAAGTAAAAGTATACGAATTTCTCTATACGAGAGAGTATCAGTAAACAAGAAAGTAAAAAAATACGACAAAATATAAATATAGGAATTTCTCTATACGAGAAAGTAAAAAAAAAGTATGCATATTTGTAAACAGGTTGTACTCTTTGCGCTACAGCTTTAAAAGTAATACAAATTAAATTATGATTTTACAAATTACAGGTAGTTCAAAATCCCATTTTAGTTCCCTCCGACATGGCAAAATATCGTCGTTAGTTAAATCGAGTCAGCAGGAAGTTACCTTCATCGGCCACAATACAACCCCTCCAATGCACCGACAGGGGACAGGTTCTTCAAAAGTTATACTTCCTGCTCAGGGTCGGCCATATGGGGTGCGTTGGATGTTATGCACCCGGACACTGCGATTGAGGGGCCCCAGATGATCAAGAACTAAAATGACAGTCTGAAAGGTAATATCGAAATGAAAAGCAGAGAAAAAGAAATTTAACTGAAATAATCGATGGGTTTTAAAACATACGAATTTACAAATTTATTACAATTTAGTGTAAGTGCGCAATATATTATAAACATAAGTATGGTCATTTACCACACTGATACGGTTAAATTGCATATATTATTTTGATAATTCATATTATAAAATGTTTAAAATTGTTATGCATAATTATGTCCATGTCAAGGAAGTATCCATCTGAATGTTATTAATAAGGTTTTTTTTTTGTTTAAAAAACTATCTATTTTCTATAAATATATGAACGACGATCTATTTTCTGTTCTCCGGAGTAATGTGGGAAATGAAATTGCTTCGACTTTCGAAGTTTAGATTCAACTATTGAAGAACGTTACAGATAAACTACACTATCTTCCAATAAAAGTTTAAAAACTATGAATCTTTGAAGAAACATTTGTTCATACAAATATATTTGAATCGGAAAATAACAATAACAAATGTTGTTGTTATTAAGGGCATTTGCCATGGACAAGCGTGCTGATGGCCGTCAACAATTTTAAGCCGAATGAGCGTCTCTTGTTTTTAATGTAGCGCCGACTAAGGCCGAGAGTATAATTTAGCTACACGCTCATCACGTTCGCTTGCACAGTCCCTTTCTACAGGGTGGCACAGATAAAATCTTTAGAGAAAAATGTTTCCAAAACTTTGTGACGTTTTATAATATCGATGTGAATGAAAATCCAATAGAAATAATTGTTTTGCTATAGGAATTTGATTTTGAATGAGAGGGATGTAAATGACGCCCAACGTTTATTGTAAAATATACTTGTTAATAATTGTAATAATTAACATTTTCCTTTACATTGCCAGTTACTATAATAAATGCTGAATGTTCTTTCAGAAAATTAAAAATAATAAAGAATTGTCTTCAGTCAAGCACGTATGGATAATGCTTAAATGCAATTGCTGTACGAAGCCTCGAAAATAGAAATTACATAATTGTAATTTTGATAAAGTAATTAATAGCAAAAACAAAAAATCACGCCTTAAATAAACATGCAATAGTGATATGTGTTAGCATTTGTATTTTTATCATGTCTGAACATGATGTTGTTTATGGGATGAGGTTCTTGAAGTCAACGAAAATGCTTGGGCGAAAAATAAAAATTTTAATCCGTAGACGAAAAATAAATATTTTATTATCTGCACGAGCATCTAAAAAAATCAGCTTTTAATAACGTGTAGTTTACAAAAGCTCTGATTAAAAAATATAAGTTAATGACTACCTCAAATAAAACCTTGAAAAATGTCCTTTTGAACGCGTGATTATACGAAACGAAATAAATAGGAAATGGTATATTTTTTTAAGCAATCAATGCGATACAAAGTTTTTTTGGATCGTTTGCAATACTAAAGTTCGATGAAACCATTAAAATGAATAAAAATATAATTTCACTCGCACGAGCACGTGGTGCTTGGCCGTTCAAGAAATGATGTTCTGACATGATACATTGAAATAAGCATAGCAGATTTCATCTTAATCTTTTTATTTTCTTTTGTTTTCTGTAAAGGTAGTGCTGTTTTTAACTGTTGAGCTTTAATACAGCCACAAGCAAGCGGATTAAAACATTATTAAGCTAGTTACCGAATCATTTTAATCTTTGTTTTTTGTTTTTTAATTTATAAAAAATTCCGGGGCTACGATTTTTTTTTTCATTTTGGCTTCTTTATACAGAAGACCGGCTCTGATCCTGTTCTACAAATATGAAAAAAAGAAAAGAAAAAAAAATGAAAACTGTGGACGATACAAGTAAAGAAGGGAGATGGAAAATCACAACAGATCGTTACTCCGCTTTTCCAACAGCACCCATCAATTGGCAATATTGAATGGAAGGGGGGGGGACCCTCATGTCTGTCCAGCTGCAATCCGTTAATAAAAAGAAAATCTTATTGGTCCCAAAGCGATCATACAGAGTTAGAACACATTTACGACTCATAGAGGGTTATTGGTAAAAATATGGATAATACAGCCATATCCGAAGCTGAACATGTTCTGGATCCATAACTAGAAATGCCATTTATTTTCAGTTTATCGGTAAAGTTTCACAATATTTCAAAAATTGATGACATTAGCAAATTTTTGTGAACAAAAACAGCTGCTTATGACTCAGCTTTTAGTTCAATAAAAACAAAATTTGAAACACAGAGAAAAATCCTTCTCTGCGATTCGAAATTTATAGCTAAACGTTAAAAACGTAAACAATTTTTAAATGACGCAAAAAAAGATGATACAGAACCAAAACATTTCAGAAGATTTCTGTTTTAAAAAAATTCTACGAGGGAAAAGTTACTTTCCTGTTTAGGAAAGGATGAGTTTTCTATAAAATTAACTACCAAGGAATTTTAATGCATTTTTTAAATATTGAATTTAATATCTCAATACAAAAAGATGAAATATTTTAAAATAAATTAATTTTAAATTAATCATAAAGACGATGAAAAAAGCATATATAGCGAATTCTATGAATGAATTTCGTAGAATTTTATAATAATATAAATAAATCCACAAAACGGAATTATTAAAGGAAAAACAATTGGTCCTCCTTTTTGGTAATTGGCGATTATTTGGTCAATTTTCTTGATAATGGGTAAAAAAAGTATGCATATTATATATTAAATATTTATGATATTTTTTAGCTAATGATTGTGATGAATTTTTGCTAAATGTGCAGTTAATCTTTAACTGATCCTTTTATCTTATTATTTATTATAGAAAAGGTAAAACATGCTTTTAGTAAAGTAAAATTATTTAAAAACGATCTCTGATCTAAGAAAATCGACCATCATTTAAATTTCCTGAGTATATTAAGCAAATTTGAGATAATTTACAAATATGATAAAAGAGGGAGAAAATAAAAAAAACAAATTATATTAATAAATACATTTTTTATCAAATAAGTTTGATACTTATTGTGAATTATATCTTTTAAAAAATATTTTAAGGACCCCTTCCAATGATTTTTTTTCTATATTGAAGCCATTTTATAGCGATGACCGAATCTTCTTACTCTAATATAAATGGATAATCAAATTAAACTGACAAGCCGCTTTTTATGTACATCACATGAAAATGATTGATGCCACTGTGACTAAAATAAACTCAATAAGCTACATAGAAAAGAATAAATAAAAACTCTGAAATTTTACGTCCCAATTTAGTTCATCCAAAATGAAGTAACTGAAAAAATAAATACATTTCCGTCATATATATTCTATAATAGTTTACTTTTTTTATTTTTTGTCTACATTGATTAATCAAAATATATCATATCACCATGCTGTTTACAAATTTTTTATTATCATGTCAGAACATGATGTTGTTTTTTGGGATGAGGTTTTTGGCGTCAGCAAAAATCCGTAGGCGAAAAATAAAAATGTTATTATCTGCACGAGCATCTAAAAAATTAGCTTTTAATAACGCGTTGCCATTGCATTTACAAAAGCTCTGATTTAAAAAAATAAGCCAATGACTACAGCCAATAAAACCCGAGAAAAATGTCATTTTGAGCACGTGATTATAAGAAATGAAATGAAATATTAAATGTGATATTTTTTAACAATCAATGAGAAACAAAGTTTTTTATGATCATTTGCAATACTGAAGTGACTCATTCAAAGAAACAAATGAAATGAATAAAAATATTGACCGTTCAAGAAATTATGTTCTGACATGATTCATTGAAATATGCATAGCACATTTCATTTCAATCTTTATCTCTTATCGTTTTCTGAGTTTCACACCAACATAGTTTTTGCTTAGATAGATTCAAGGACAAATATTTATTACGTATATATTTTTAATTTCTTTATTTTGGACCATCAATACCGTAACAGTCTTGTCATCGTGACTAGAGAGCTGAGAATTTGTAATTAGTTCCTTAAAAATCTGCTCTGCCCGCGAGTATGATTTTTGTTAAGTACATCGAGATATAATTTTCCATAGGAGTTTTGTGTGAGTTTAGAGCGATTGTGTTGGCTGAAATGACCTCGTCGTCTGATCTCGTTCAAAATTGTGAAAGTTAGTGATAAGTGCCTTTATACTTTAAAAGTCGCAGAAGCTGTTTTCCTGATATTTTAAAGGAAACTTCACGTTTTAATTTTTTTATTTCACACAAATTAATACAAAAAGCACACATTTTAAAAATTTCCTTTGAATTCAGAATTAACTTGATCATTTTAATTTGATTCTTTTTTCAGCATAATGGCAATAAGGTGAGAAAAGCTTATTTTTGTACAGCTATAAAAGCATGCTCATTTGGCAGCACGAATACATTTAATGTTCTCATACAAATTAAATTTTCTTTTTATTTTACGTGAAATTTGTAGTTTGAAAATACACTTAAAAATATTTTTAAAATTGATTAAAAACGAGATCTTAATTCATATGTTAAACCACAGGGAATGGTCTTCTCTAAAGGTGTCCGCACATTCTTTAATAAACTTGTCATGTTAGAGAACGCTTTCTATGGCATTGGCGTACAATAATTACGAAATATTAGCTTTTGGAAGGAATTTAACATTTTTACTGAATTTGTCTTGTCAAGTATTTTAGTGATTAATCCTCGTCATGCATTTACAGTATCCAAAATTCGGATTTGTGTTCCTGACTTATTTTTTTTTACAACAAATTGAACCAAAAATTTGATATTACGCTGCACTTGTAATCACAAAATCTTATTCAAACTTGATATATTTAAAGCTTTTCGTTTCTGAATGGTCGCGTTTACATGCTTCTGAAAGTACCGACAGACAGACAGTTAACACACTGTTACATTTGGCTCAAGCTTTGATAGGCGTCTACATCATAGATGTAGTTCCTATTAGAATTGACTTAGAAAATAATTGTAAGTAGTTTTGTTGATTGATGACAACGCTGAAGAAACAAACAGCAACATATATTTAAAACAAAGCAGCATGGCACAAACATTAAACGCTTCTTTCCTTCGCCATATTTTCAAAATCTCTCTTACTTCTTGTTGCCACTTCCGAAGAGAGAAACTTACCTCACGGAGTTAGATCGTGACGCAACAATAGATGTTAATTCGCTGCACCGAATTTTATCTATCTAGCTCTCTTCTTTTTGTAGTTATAGTTATATTCAAGTTATAGTTATATTATATTAGTAGTTATAGTTATAGCTATATTTTGTAGCTATAGTTATATGGTATTGGTATTTTATAAGAAAACTCTCTTTTTTTAAAAAAAAAATTACCCAAAAATTTATAGAAATCGAAAATTTGGTGTAAAGGACAGTATACCAAATTTCACTTTCTTTGTCACAGGTTGATAAAAGAGCAGATATTTTCCAAAAATGTGTTTTTTTGAACTCAGGGAGGTCTAATATGAGGAGATTTGTCGAAATTTCAGTCCAAATTTTTTGACAATCCCTCTATTTTATACTACTATATGAAAAAGTAAAAAGATTGCTGTTATTTTGCCTTACCAAAATTATCCGTACACTTTCAATCAACCAGATAACAAGTAATATAAAAAACTTTTTTTTTTCAAATCAATTCCTACTTTGGATATTAGGAAAAATTTTGAAAGTTCGAAAAGATTTTAATTTTGTTAAATAATTTCAATTGTTGTTCTCATTTTCCTCATTACAACGGAAGGAGGGGTGCAGTAGCATCTGAGGGTATATGCCCCTGGGCACATAAATAACGATCACCTTTGACTCCGCACCCTCAGAAGTATAACTCCCGACATGGAGAACTTTGTGACCAGGCTCGAACTCGTAGCACAAAGGACGCGAATCCAACGCCCTACCAACCAGGTTACCCCGATTTAACACCTACAAGAATTATGAACTACTATAAAGTCGAGAAAGTTAGCTTTAAATTGTTTGATAAAAATTAATGAATTGATATTTGAAAAAACTGTATTAACACCAAATGTCATTCACTACAAGTTTAAAAAATATTTACTTGAATTTGAGTGGATGAATAAAAAGTATTTTATTAATGATTGAATGAAACTTTTAACTATATATATATATATATATATATAT
>JAOUZG010030082.1:4884226-4899151 GCA_026289955.1 Argiope argentata
TAGAAATGTTTATTAAAATGATAAAAAAAATTAAGAATTTGTCTAAATTTTTCAAATCAACAAATTATCAACGAGTTTCTATTATTCAACATAAATTTTTAAATATAAAAATCAATAAATTATCAACGAATTTCTATTATTCAACATAATATTTTAAAAAATAAAAATCCATCATTTAATTTTAATCAAATAAAATGGCTCTCTCTTTGAAACAATAAAATTCTGAATCAGAACAATAAGAATTCCCTTCCTCAATAAGGAAAGAAGGATGAAAAATACCAAACGATTTCGCGCTAAACGAACTTAAATGAAGTGACAGATCTTTGACCGATGCGGTTCAGTCGACACAGTTAACCGGCCGGCCGGCGTCCATTTTTTTTATTGGCTAATGTTTTTTATTCAATGAAGGCAGTGAAAAGTAATTGTGTTAACATTATAAAAAAAGGGTAGACGAATAACCGGTTTTTGATGATAGAATTCTTTCTCTTTCGAAAACGAGTTAGTGAACAAGTTGCTTGAATAATGCTTTACTTCGGAAGAATAGAGCAGTAAATGATTTGGAGTAAAATTTATTCTTGTTAGAATACTTACTTTCTCTTTGAACGAAATTCCTCTAGTTGTTCTCAAGAATATTCGTAACTAAATTAAATTAACATGTACTTATTAAATATTAATTTGAGAAAATGTATGCTTTTTTTATCATATGTGTCGATTAAATAAAAAATAAGTTCAAGCAAAGAAAATCAAAATTCGTGCCGTTTTTTACCTGCATTTAATAATTTTTTTCTTCAAGCTGATAAATCTAAGCAAATTATTTAGAACTATTTAACCAAATTCGTTATTCAGGAAACCAGTGATGTTGTATATTGTACTTCGTAATAGAGAAAATAATTTTTAAATTGTAGAATTTTGTTGCAATTAACCATGTTAATACAATCAATCTAAAGAATCACTTTAATACAATCAAGCAAATAACAAGGTTGATTCACGTTGATAGAATCAATCATCAATGAAATGAAAAACTATAATATAAAGAATCAAAAGGTTTATACATATTATTATAATTATGGAAATGAATTTGAGGGACATTTGATAAAATTAAGCTTACTTATTAGTCCAATTTAAAAATTGGTAACTCCTTGAGTTGCATATCAATTGGATTTTGCGACAAGCTCACCTATTTGTGGCACATTTATAGGATACGGAAATCTCTAATGAAAATATTGCCTAGTTTAAATGCGGGAAAACTCTTTCTTTCTCCCTTTAACGGAGCAAATCAATTGCTCTGTAGATTAGCTAAGTAATCTACAAATTGACAACTTTTGAGCTTTAACGGTAACAGATACATGATATAATTTTTTTGTATCACAGTATTGTTTAAAACAAAATAACTTCTCATTGGACGATATTATTCTGATAATATTGTTACGAAAATTCTCACAAGAACGATGCGAAAATGCAGACTTTATTGGTTGTATGACAGATGCGTACAATCCGAAAGTGTACAGGTCGTAAAAGTCCAATAAATCATGCGTAGCTCTTTGAAAAAAAGGGGGATGGGAGTAATTAGTCTAGGTTTGTTAAAATATATGTTGTTTGTTGGCAAGAGTGTTTGGCGAAGAAAAGTGTTGGCCTTTTAACTGAATTTTGAGGCTTAAACATAAGAGAAAAAAACTTTTGTATTTGTATGCATGTAATGGCTCTGTACAAATAAGAACAGAAAAAAAAAAAGATTATTATTATTTTTTTTTGAAATTTTAACTAATGAAAAATTAATAGAAATAATCACTTTTTTCCATGATACCTTTCTAAAATTTTTCAATAAAATTAATTTTTACAACATTTTAAAATTTAAAAAATTTAATGATATCTAATTTTTTACCGTATTATTTTTTTCATACTTAATATGTATATCAAAATATAAAGTTTAAGAACGTTTTGTGGTTGGGACAATTGAAATTTTCATCAATCATTAATCATAGCTGACTAACAGGATGGCCAAAGGTGGAAAGTATAAAATATACGACTAAATATATTAAGAACGCTTGCAAATCAGATCAATTATCAGCATTATTCATTCAGAATCAAACTATACTTAACATAGTTCTTAAATAAAAATCTATGAATAAAAAAAAATCTAAAATAATAACATCCAATTCTAAAAATGTGTCACTGAAATGCAATATATATTAATTGAAGTCCAAATATTAATTGCACTTTCTCATAAATATCTTTGTGTTAAATTTATTATCTCTACGTTCAAATGTCTATGTTTTAAATAGGCAGATAGACGCATATATATACTATTCACTTTTATTTTTGGAAGAAAGTCTTATTTTGTGAATTAAAATTTTAAGATTAAAGTCAGAATATTCTACACTTGAATTTTTGAATAATTTTAAACGAAAAATTTGAAGATACCTGTCAAATTTAAAGCATAAGCTCCTGTGTTAGAAATTCATTTCTCTCTCTCTCTCTCTCTGTCTGTCTCTCTCTGTGTGTGTGTGTGTGCGTGCGTGTGTGTTATCTGGAAGTTATTAAGTTCCTAAAACAGTTTTTATGTTATTTTATGAATTAAAATTGAAATTCGAGATAATTTAATAGAACATTACAATTGAAAATTGTGTAATAATATGTTAGAAAGCCCTTTTTTACTACTTTTTTTTAAAACTTATCCATTTACTATTTATTTCATTTTTATAACATTGCACTGTACTGAATATTATTTTAAAATATTTTGAGTGATATATTTTTTTGTCTTTCATGACATTTAATTGAAAACCCTGTATTCTCTTGATTTTCCATTGATGCTGTGAAAGTAGAATGTTTAGGAAGCATATGAAGAATACTTATAACAACTATTAATCGCTAAATGCATATGCAGATAAGTAAACATAATATTCTAGTTAGATAAAGAAGTACTTAAATATGACAAATCTCAAAAAAAAGTGAGTAGCCAAAAAAATGTAACAAAGAATGTACTCCTCAAATTAAAAATTGAAAAAGAAATCGAATAAATCTGGGAGAACAGAAAGAATTGTCTGAAAAATTGGGAAATGCTGGAAAAAAATTCTGACTCTTATGTGTAAATTAAAATCTTAAAATTTATTTCGGTAAAATGTTTTTTAATATTTTTTTTTTAATTTACGATGACAAATAGAAAATTTTAAATTTGTAATGGCACTTCTCTGTGAAGCTGGTTTTTTTAAAAATTTATATGACATGGAAAATTAAAATCCGTGGATGAAAGCTTTTTTTACTACTTACGGCATATCAAGAATAGCTTTTGTATTTAATTCCTTCTTACAAATCATTTCAATAATATTAACCTCATTTATTTATACTTCAAACTTAATAAACAACTTATATTTATATAACATAGATTTCAGTGTTCAAACCTATTAAATTAAACAAATGAATCAAAAAGAAACAAAATCAAAACTAATGAAAACGAAACTCTTTCGTTTATTGCAAATCGTGGAATTTATATAAAATAGTTTCTAAAATCTAGGATCTTTTTTTCGAAGGTAGTATTTATATGAGAAGAAATTCATTGATTTTTATCATACATTTTTGACTAAATTCATCTGAAAGCAATTCATGTTTCATCGGAAACAAAGTGGAAACTTTGTTTAATGAATTTTAAAATGCACTCTACTGTATTAAACAATAAGTCCTTAAGTATTCCATATTGAGTTAAACACCATGCTAACTTTCGCCAAATCTGACACTTTTAAGATAACGTTTAAAATGTTGCAACCTCTTCTAGAAGTGATCCTTTAACAGTGACAAAACCGCCTTGGAAACAAGACCGCTGATTGACAGTTTTACGACTGGTACGCAACGAGTGTACGCATCTGTCCCAGTACGGACTTTATTATGTAGGAAAATGTGTATTAAATATAGGCAACGCAAGATACAAACACAGCGAATTAACTCTATTTAATCAAAAAATTTCGGTTAACAGTAAAGCTACAGAACACATATCAAAAAGAAAAGACGCTTTCTTAAGCTAAGCCTACTAACGTAGCTCATTCTCCGAATTGATCTCTTCCTTCTACTAAAGCTGCGCTTTTAAGTAGTGACCTACGAAAGTGTGCAAACGCAGAAATCATTCTCTCGTTCCGGACAAATTTGGAAATTTCTCTAACATTCTCTTGGCACATATCTTTATTTCTGGGCTTTTACTACATATACAAAAATAAAGGATGACCAAAATTAACTCAATTCAAATCCCGTTCATTTGTGCAGTTAAGTATTGACAACCTTACATAAATACTCATACATAAAATTTAATTTATTTAATAAAATACACAGGCTAGCCTTGTTTACTTAAAAGTAACAAACATAAAATAACTTCAATTTTAGAATAAATAGTTTTTCACTTCTTTTCTTTTTAATCAAATTATAATATGCAGTAAAAGAAAATATATTCAAAGAAAGACGATAAGATGACTTTAACTCCAAATGATTAGCATGCAAATCAGAATAAGAAATAAATTTTTTAAACTCATTTTTAGTATAAAATAATTTCTCACAGCCTCAAAAAATAAATGAAAGTGAATTGGATGAACTTTATATCTCCACGACCCGGAAAACTGCTAAGATCTTTCCCATTATACGTTGTACGTTGAGGATAATTTTTCTTTATTTGGCTCAAGGTCTTCTAGAGGTCACTGATCGTCTGCTCATGACCTTGACTTTGAAACTAGAATTACATCAACGGCTATTGTTCTCTTGTGACGAAATAAAATTACTTTTGACACTTCGATTGTTTTGACATCTTACAACGATTTTATTGCATAATGTTTAAACATTACAAATTTAAAACAAAAGATGTCACAATTTAGAAGATAAATGAAGAGTAAGTCTTTTTTTTTTCTTTCGTTTCTTTACTGGTTTTAAATAACTGTTTACTTAGAAATGATTAATTTTAAATAAAGATTTTTCTTCTTAAAGGATGATTACTTATTGAAATGGTTTTCATAACGTGACTTTAGAAAAATTTATATAGATATATATGTATATATACATATTCGTTATAACCCTTTGCCAATGCTATCTTATTAAAAATATAACTATAATAATTATGATAGAATTTTAATCGGCTTGGGATATGTGAAAATATCGGATGTGATCGCATCTAATTCAAAGGGGGTGGAGATGATGGGAGTAGGTGATTAAAATTTCCGTTTCTTAATTTTTTTCATAGGATTGAAAACAGAAAAATAAATCAAATTAGTCGAAAGGACATCTCATTGAAGGGAACAACTCTGATATTTAAATTTTTCCCGTAACTGCCATTGCTAAGAAGTTAGGAGTCATAAGGTTATTTCGTACCCCTGATTTTTACTGCTTTTAATATCATTGTTGAGAATCGATTACTCTAATCGTAATCGTTATGTTTCTTTTTACAATTAGAAAACTGTAAGTGGCAATTCAGTGAGGTAAATAAAAGAATTCGAGAAACGAAAGTGGGTTGTGGTTTCATTATAGCTTAGATTTGAGCTTATTTTTGCATAAATAGAAATGCAATTTTCACCTCTTATATTTATTTATATGAGATATTTATAATGAGGTCTCGTCCGTAATAGGAAACAATCATTATCATTATACTGCCATTTCAAAAAAAAAAAAAAAAAAAAAAAAAACGAAATAAAACCTTTCCTTTTATTTTATTTCCATACTTGAGTTGTTTAATTTTACATAGGCTAATGATTAAGAATTTGAATAAAATTAATTAAATAAAAAATAAAGAAATATGTTTATTGAAAATAAAGAACGGGATTTAATATAAACAAAAAAGAGATTTAAGAAATTCTTCATTAAAATAAAGAAAGAGTATTAAATAAATGTAAGGGAAATATTATTTGACAATATTAAATAAAAAAAGTTAATCAAAAAGTTATAAGCTGAAAGTTAATTACTTTTAAAAGTTCTACAAGTTCCTCGAATTTTAATCCTTTTAAATATATAGATTATAATTTGTTTCTTTTTTTTATTATTATTTTTTTCAATTGTTTTAAAAAAATTCGCCACTTTTTAGTTTTAAAATTATTTTAAAAATTCTTTCAAAATTTATAATTTTATAATAGTTACCTTTATTAAAATTTTAATTCACTTATTTTCTTTTTAATTTGGAATGCTATTAAAATCGCTTCTAAAGTTAATCTTACCCGGGATATTATGTTATTTTTTCGCTTCGTATTCAAATGTAATGATTTAAAAAGCATTATAATGCCTTGTGGAACGTCTTATCAATATTTATATTAAAGTTATATTGAAGCTGAAATAAAGATATGCCGACAAATCTTAGAAATAAAATATTTTTGAAACATAAATTAGCATTTTTTTATTGAAAGCCTATACTATGAGAGCCGAATTCCCTAATTAAAAGGGCCGTTGAGCATTATAATCTAGAATAAATGTTAAAAATTACTGAAGGTGTTGAAAATTGTTTTAAAAAATTTATTAAATTTAAGAAAAAGTTAATTGATTTAAAATTAGTATAAACGATAGCTTAATTCTTTAAAAAAATTGATGTGTCGTAAATAGGTTTTATTTTTATTTTTATTGTGATGCATATGCAAGGAAGTTAAAAATAAAACCAGAAAATTGCGATAAATTTTAAATTACTATAAAGTTAAAATTAAATTATAATAAAAACATACTGAAGAAGTGATTTAATTTCAGATTTTGAGTTCTTCGTAACCAATGATTTTCTTTATATAGCATTTTGATAATTCTGTTATACATTATCCAATTTATCAAAATCATGCCAGAGAAGAAAAAATATGTATATAAAGGTGATTAAAACATCGAAGTCTAAAAAATGTTTAAAGATAGATTTGTATATCTTTATTTTATTTTTAAAATTTATTAATAATTAATTAATACTGAAAAACGTGAACGCGCAAAAAAAAGTGTATTCAGTACTATTCGAACACTTATAGCAATAACATTATTTAATGTAAAATAAACATTTAAATGGCTTTTTAAAATTTAATAAGGGAGACAAATTATAAAAGAATAATATCACAAAAAAGCTATTGTTTAAAAATTTATATAAAGATACATAAAAAAATAGTTTATATGCGATGATATTCAACTAAATTTTTGAAGAAAATATTAAAATAAAGATTGGTACAATATTAAAATGCGGAAAATATTAAATTTTAAATAAAAATCTAATCTAAATATCGACAAATCTTATCTAAGTGAGCGTCTACCACTCAAGAAGTAGCAACTATCAAAATCAATAAACAATATCAAATTAATAAAAAATATATGACCTAGAGTTAGTTAATAGAAATTGCTAATTTAATAAAAAATTATTTGTGAAATTGGGGTGCTTGGAAAAAAAAGCTTTTAGTTACTCGTTAAGTTGATTTGTTATAAATATTTAAGGACCAGAATTTGTAAAACTGGGTTTAAAATGATCTCTGAAATAGATTAAAGAGAGAAAATTTAGTTCTA
This sequence comes from Argiope argentata, assembly GCA_026289955.1. Taxonomy (NCBI): domain Eukaryota; kingdom Metazoa; phylum Arthropoda; class Arachnida; order Araneae; family Araneidae; genus Argiope; species Argiope argentata. Next base: position 4,891,703 of record JAOUZG010030082.1, read on the forward strand.
ATTATCCCAACGAATACTATCTAATTGGACAGAAATAACATTTATTTAATTTAATTATATTAAATGCCGGCTTGCTGGCACAGAGGTAGCGCGTCTGCCTCGTGTTCTGGAGGTCCCGGTTCGGGCATGGTTGTTCCTTTGTGAGCTATCTTTGAGATGGGTGAATGTGCCCCCTGTAAAAAGGGGCTGTGCAAGCGTATGTGTGTGTGTTTCATCTTCATATGAGCTAGAAGTCAAACTTCTGCCCTCGGGTGCTCAGGGGTTCATACCCTCAGAAGCTACTGCACCCCTCTATCCGTGGTAAAAAGCGGACACATCATCATCATCAATTATATTAAATCCTATTTTTAAACTATAGATTGGCTTATTTGGAAGGGAGATTCATTATTTTGAACTATAAAGAGATGATGGCAACATCCTGGAGCAGCATCCCCTTCTGTAAATTCTCACGCCTCATCAACAAGAAATATTTGAGTCAATGGATTTGACTTTCACCATAGCTGGTATCCTGGCATAGGGGTAGCTCGTCTTTCCTGTGATTTGGGCTTTCCGAGTTCGAGTCCCGTTTCGGGAATGGTTGCTCTTCTGTGTTCTATCTGTAAGGAGAATGAATATGCCTCCCTGTAAAATGGGGCTGTGCAAGCGAATGTGATGAGTGAGTAGCAAAAGTCGTACAATTGGCCCTAGTTGGCGCTACTTCAAAGAAGAGACGCTGATTAGGCTTAAATCGCTGACTACCTCAGCGAACTTGTCCAAGGCAAGAGCCATGTTATTGTTGTTGTGTCAAATGGCACTTGTCATGGACAAGCCCGATGCTGACCCAGCAGCAGATTAAGCCGAATGAAGCGTCTCTTGTATTTGAGTAGCGCCAACTAGGGCCAAGAGTACGACTTTGCTACACACTCACCACATTCGCTTGCACAGCACTTTTTTACAGGGAGGGGGTACAGTCGCACATCTCACAGATGTGCATCTCACAGATAGCACACAGAAGAGCAACCATGCCCGAACCGGGACTGGAACCCGGGACTTCCAGAACACGAGGAAGACGCGCTACCTCTGTGACAGAAAGCCGGCGGCAAGAGCCATAAGAAACAACAACGTTCACCAACGTCCGAGCATTCACAAGAGGGTAACTGGATGTAGAATTCACCATTTCTAAACTCTTAAACGAGATTTTATGACCAAAATTGAGGGTTCATATTTCCAAAGATATATGAATAAATTTGCAAGAGTGACAAAAACAAATGAAATTAACAACAAATGACTTCGATAAATTTATTAGCAAGTAAATTTTATAAAATTATGAAACATTTTAAATTGTTTTTAAAGATTTGATGTATATTATCCTTTATCACTGTCTGCGGAGCTCTTACTCGCTAGATTAAAATGATTAACGAATAAATTTTATAAAATTACGAAATATATTTTAAATTTAACATTTTTTTTATTTTATGATTGAAATAACTAAATTATTGAAAGGATATTTTTTAATGGATAAATAAATAAACTTTATAAAATTACAAAATAAATGTAACATTAAATATAACATTAAAAAATTTTAAGATTGAAATCATTAAATTATTGAAAGGACGTTTTTTAAATAGATAAAAAAAATAAATTTTTATAAAATTACAGAATGAACTTTAACATTTTTATTTAAATTATCAGTTTGAAATCATTAAATTATTGAAAGGATATTTTTTAAATTGATAAATAAATGAATTTTATAAAATTACCAAATATATTTTAAATGTAACATTTTTTTAAAAATTAGGATTGAAATCATTAAATTATTGAAAGGATAATTTTTGATAAATAAATAAATTTTATAAATTCACGTAATATATTTTAAATTTAATTTTTTTATGATCATAATTGTACGTAGTGTACAATAGATGCTGGGCTAGAAATGAGATGACTGACATTAAGTAAATATAATTTAAATTTTTGTTTTTTTCCCTATTCATTTAAAGAACAACAACAACAAATTAATATTCCTTTAATTTTTTAAAATTAAACCTTCTAAATAAGGGTTACTTTTTTTGTAAATAAATGCTTCATCGGCATACTGTATTTTCTTGCAAACAAGTTCATACACATTAAAAAAATTTACTTGTGGAATTGAAACTGATAAAAGGGAGCAAAATAAGAAAAAGGAGAAAATATTAAAAAATTTAGAAAAATTTATTTTAGCATGGGCACATTTAAAAAAAATTAGGATTGAAATCATTAAATTATTGAAAGGATAATTTTTGATAAATAAATAAATTTTATAAAATTATATAATATATTTTAAATTTAATTTTTTATGATCATAATTGTATGTAGTGTACAATAGATGCCGGGCTAGAAATGAGATAACGGACATTAATTAAAAATAATTTAAATTTTTGCTCCTTTTTTCCCCTATACTTTTAAAGAACAACAAAAAATTATTTTAATATTCCTTTAAATTTTTAAAATTTAACCTGCTGAATAATGTTTTTTTAAATAAATAAATGCTTCATCGGTATACAGTATTTTCTTTCAGATTCATACGCGCTAAAAAAGAAATTATTTATGAAATTTAAACCGATAAAGGGGTGCAAAATAAGAAAAAGGGGGGAAATTAAAAAATATAGAGGACTTTATTTTAGCATGGGACCACCACTTGTAGAATACCTTAATTAATCTTGAAAACAGGAGACATACAAAATTATCCGCTTACCTGCGAGTATAGGAAACATTGTTCGGGACACTTTCTTCCTTTAAAATCTGCGACAGCTTTTTGTCTGTTGAACAGATAAGGGGTAGCTTTTAAAGGCCGGGATCCCGAGTCGGAAGTGTGATGCCGCTATCAGTTCTGGGTAAACCCTACAAGTGTTCTTTCACTCTTTCTTCGATTTTTTCCATTGTGACTTCCACTCCAGAGGATATTGGCACACTGGGAATCACAGATGGACTGAAATTCGGTTCATAGATTGGTGAATAGAGGCAGTTGAATAATTGTTGCTTACGAGGACAAATTTGCGACATTTTTCACTGGGCAGGGTTATTCGACACCCCAACAAGCCGGCGTTACGTTGTGTTGGTTTTCACTAAGTTTTACTTATTCGTAATACTTTGGTAATGCTCTTTTGTCTGGCCTAATTTAAACAGCTTGATGACAGAAATTTTTTTCTCACTTTTTAATTTATTTGTAATTGACGTTACAAATTGCAAAAGACAAAAAAAAAAAAAAAAGAATACCGATTATCTTAGTAAATTAAAAAAATAATCACAATAATAACATTTTACAACAATATAATAATTTTTTACAAAATTTTTATGCAAAAACCCAATAGAATTTAAATATATAAACCTTAAATAAAGAAATAAATGCTTACTACAGCGTAAAAATGCTTAAAAACCGGAATAAAACAAAGTATATGAAAAGTAAAATTTAGAGTTTGAGATACATGTAATGTCAAGAAAATATAATTCATGACAAATGAATAAATGAAAAGAGAAAGAAATCAAAAATAAAATTAAGTACATCGAGTGATCTCCCTGAAACTTTCTCCCATAATATCTAATGAAGGTGCTATCCTAGAAAATGCAGGAAATTGGCCCACAGCAGGTGTTAGCTTTTAACGCAATAATAACATTTTACAATAATATAATAATTTTTTTTAAATTTTAATTATTCACAAAAAATTTTTTATCTAAAAATCTAATAGTATTTAAATGAATAAATCTTAAATAAAGAAGTAAATGCTTACTACAGCTTAAAAAATGCTTAAAAACCGGAATTAAACATATTATATGAAAAGTAAAATTTGGAGTTTAAGATGCATATAATGTCAAGAAAATATAATTCGTGACAAATGGATGAGTAAAATGAGAAAGAAATCAAAAATAAAATTCAGCACATCGAGTGATCTCCCTGAAACTTTCTCCCATAATATCTAATGAAGGTGTTATCCTAGAAAAATGCTAGAAATTGGCACACAGCAAATATTTGCCTTTAACGGTAATTTAGCAATTTTTTAAAATTCTGTTATATGGTCCTAAGCGAGTTTTTTAGCGATTAATTCCTGGCATGGAGTTAATAGTACCCGTAAACAAAATTTGAGTTTTAGACGCATTTTTGAAACAAAACTTTTATACAAAAACTAGAATATTAACTACAAAATTCCAATTTTAGCCGTCCGGGGTTCGAGTCCCGTTTAGGGCATGGTTGTTCTTCTGTGTGCTATCTGTGAGGTGTGTGAATGTGCGTCCCTGTAAAAATGGGCTGTGCAAGAGAATGTGATGAGTGAGTTGCAAAAGTCGTACTCTTGGCCCTAGTTGGCGCTACTGGAAACAAGAGACGCTGATTAGGCTTATGTTGCTGAATACCTCAACTAGCTTGTCCAAGGCAAGAGTCATAAGGAACAATAACGCTGACCAACGTCCGTGCATTCACAAGAGGGGAAACTCGATATAGAATTCACCACCTTCTAAACTCTTAAACGAGATTTTATGACCGAAAATTGAGGGCTTATATTTCCAAAGATATATGAATAAATTTCTTAGAGTGACAAAAACAAATGTAATGAGCAACAAATGACCTGGCACAGAGATAGCGCGTCTTCCTCGTGTTCTGGGCGTCTGGGTTTCGAGTTCAGGACATGGTCTATCTTCTGTGTACTATCTGTGAGGTGTATAAATGTGCACCCCCTGTAGAAAGGGGCCGTGCAAGCGAATGTGATGAGTGTGTAGCTAAGTCGTACTCTTGACCCTAGTTGGCGCTACTTAAAAAAAAAACTCATTCGGCTTAAAATCTCAAAACGCCGTCAGCGTGCTTGTCCATGGCAAGTGCCATTAGTGACAACAACAATAATATGTTTCTGGAAGTACAGACCGACAGACGATCAACCTCTCATTATATTTGACACAAAATTTGATAGATGTCTGCCCTATAGATGTTAAATGTGCGTGACGAATTTTATAAATCTAGCTTTCTTTGTTTTGTAATAATTGTTTTACTTTATATTCGAACAGGTAGGCAGATGAACTGAACTCCCTCTGAACATATTTTACTCAAAAGTTGACAGAATCTGAAAATTTGATGTAAAGACCATACACCAAATTTAAATTGTATAGTTCAAAGCGTTTTTGAGTCATCTTTACCGCAGACAGACATCTTTTCAGAAATGTGTTTTTCGAACCCAGACAGGTTTAAAATTTAGAGATTCTTCCAAATCTCGAGTTCAAATTTTTTGATGATTGCTGTAATTTCTTTACACTACGTATACGAGAGAGTAAAAATGTATAAAAACTAAAATTAGCAAAATAACGGCCAATTAAACTATATAGAGAGTTAATCAAATATATCTGAAAAATTTAAAAAGGAAAAAGAAAAAAAAATTGATCATGAGGTTCCCATTTTGAGGTGTGCGCTCTACTGAGGTTTTGGAGGACCAATTAAATACTCGAGGACCAATTCTACAATTTTATTTGAAGAAAGTGAGATACGAATGATATATTTGAAATTGCTGGAATCGTTGAATTATATGGAAATTCCGACCAACTCTCATGTTTTAAACTTAACGCCCTAGACATTTTTTTAGTGTATGGGGGGGGGGGTAAAACAACAGTGTTAACACAATAGTTCAAAGACGAAAAATAGACAGATGGGGCAATTTTTTTATGAAGCATAAATATAAAAAACGACGTTTTCTATTAAATTTTAGTTGTTATTTTTCAATGACAAATTGTCTTCCTTTTACGATATAGATGAACTTGATAGCTCAAATTGGCAAAATAATAATAATAATAATATTTTTTTTTCTAAAAAATTATATTTTTGTCACGATCAAATTCCGTGAGAGGTAAGTTATTCTTTTCGGAAGTGGCAACAAGAAGTGAAAAAGATTTTGTAAATATGACGAAGGAGAAGCGTTGAATGTTTATGCTGATCTGTTTTGATTTAAACATATGTTATTGTTTGTTTCATCAGCGTTGTCATCAATCAACAAAACTACCTACATTTATTTTCTAAGACAATCCTAATAAGAACTACAACACTTACATATCATCCCATTTGGATGAAATCCAAGAAAAGGTTAATTGTCTATCTATGTCTATAGATATGTATATGCGATCAAATCCAGATCTCTTACTAGGCAGATGAGGACGTCGCAGATTAGAAAAAAGACATGTTTTTAGCTTTATAGAATAATAAATAAATTTGCCAAAATTGAAATTTCTAAGAATTCAACTAGATTATTGTGAGGAATAGTTTTGTTTACATTAAGTTATTTAAACTATTATTGATTAAATTTGAAGATAATTAATTATTTCTTTACGATATCTTGGAACAATTATTATTCTTTTAACTGACAAATTACTTCTTAATAAGTTTTGAATAATAATAATTTTTAATCTTATACTTGTTTTAAATTCTATCATAATTATTAAATGTTTTTATACGAAATTAAGAAAATAATAACTTAAAATTCAATTTTTTTCAAGACTTTCGTTACTTTAATAATTTTTCCATTGTATACAGATAAAAATAAAAAAAACAATAGAAAGGTAAAATTTTCAGATTTACTAAAATAAAAAATGAGCTAAAATAAATCATTAACATACTCATTAAATTAAAATTATGTGAACATGTGAAGACAAATAGACTACTTATAAAAGAAAAGCCCCATAGCGCTCATTCAGGGCCCTAAAATATCTAAATGTGATCAATCAAAAACAAGAAGTTACATAAATAAAATTTAATATTGTCTTAGCATCAAAATTGTAAAGATTTATTAAACTTTGGATTCAACTGTCAAAAGAAAAAATTCAGAAAACCACATTCGATTTTTTCACGGATAACAGAAATAAAAACTGAAATCTGTCTCTGTAGAATATAGCCTGCTAGAAGCAATCAGACTATTTTTTTTTACGATTGGAATAAACTATCTTTTGGGGCATTTATGATGTTTGCTTTGTAGTTCTCATTGGAAGAATTTCGGGAAGCAATTTCTCTGCTCTATTTTCTTTCAGTAAAACGTTACATTTTATTCTTCTGAATCATTCCGGAAAGTAAATTCTATATTCTATTTTTTCAATAAATCAATACTTTATTCTTCTATTCTTTTATATTTTATGACGTTTGAACCGGATATTTTGAGAATAGATATGATTTATAACAAAAAAACACAGTTTCTGGGATCTAATCCTTAACCTTTCTCTTTAGCAGTTAAAATAAAAAACTGTAAAAATGTTGCAACTACTTCTTTATCAGTTGAAATAAATAATTTTAAAATTGTAAAAATGTTTCAACTACTTCAAAACACAATTTATAAGCATTCACAGTCATTTAAAACTTCAAGAAGATTTATTTTTAAATGTGCTTATTTCTATATTTTGTTTTTACATATTTAGAACTATATAAAAATAAATCATAGATGAAAAAATTAGAAAAATGTACAAATAGGAATAAAT
>JAOUZG010030082.1:4906574-4925942 GCA_026289955.1 Argiope argentata
TATACCTGTAGATGGGGAAGGACAACTTCAGTTACCTATACCTGTAGATGGGGAAGGGAAACTTCAGTGATCTATACCTGCAGATGGGGAATGACAACTTCATTTGTCAATACCTGTAAATGGGGAAGTTAAATGAAATTCCAGTAATAATCTAAAATGCCTCCATTTTATTTCTATTAATATCTCTATTATTACTTCATTTTTTAAAAGAAAAGATTCGAAATATGTATTAATTGCGTGAATATTTTAATATAATGCAGCTAATATTCCCTAATTATTTGAAAATTATCTTCTCGAAAGTTGCAAAGATTTAAATGCGACATCTCAAGATGATACTGACTGTATTGATTTATTAAATGGAATCTAAAGTGGTCGTCCAATTTTTCTCACTAAAATTGCCACACCGCAAAACTTATTTAAATATAATTTGTTAGAATTATGTCCAGATTTTTTGACTGGTCTGAAAATTATGCTTGTCATGCCAATTACCATTGCACTTGCAAGGAAGATTTTTCAGTAAATCTGAAAATAATGGAAAATTAACTGAATCAATCATTATTAAAGAATGACTTATTTTCTAAGATATTTTTTGTTTTTGTTTGGAGCAGCATAATCAATATCATGGTTCAAGTGCCAATAAAATCCAACAAATCCTTATCCAAATCAGAAGATATTTTATTTACGGATCCATAACAAGAAAAGTGATTATGATAATATTATCTAGGAATTTACTATAAAATATGCAAGAAAATTACACAAAAATCTCATAATGAAATTTGTTATAGGAATTCGCTTAACAAACTGCATTTTTATTATCTCATAGTAAGGACTATATTATTATTATTTATTCCTAACTGTGATATCATTCCTTACTATGAGTAGTTATTATTATCTCAGAGTCAGGAATAGAGTTTTAGTGTTATTTTAATGGACGTTGAATGAATGCTTATCAATGACCCACAGCTTTGGCGATCGTTGGCGACAAAAATGAAAGTTCCTGAAAGTGCAAAAATATGGGCGATATTTCTATTGAGGGCTCGGAATCCAGTAATTATTCTGGAAAGACTTTTGCCTGATTGGAGAAACCATACAAAATTAATAACTTAAGTGAGTCAAGTGAATTCTTTTCCACTTATTTTGCCCCGAGTTCTCTGTGCTGAGTTACTATTTAATTAGAGTTGATGTCGACTAGTGTGTTATTGATTTCTATAAGTAACATCTTTGCGTGCGCATCGTCAGTGTCTTTCCATCTGTGTTTTTGTGTTAAATAAAGCATCATTATCCATTACATGTAGACTTCTCATCCAATACCTACCCCCACCCTTTCTTCCTAGATGGATTTTCCATACTAATACGAAGAAAAAAAGATGTGGGAATTTCTCTTACCAGTCGTTTGCCCGTCAAATGTTTTAACACCAGACGAATAATCACTCTCCCATGTTTTCAATATACCTTGTTGTTCAAGCTCACTTGCAACGTCAACCCCTCAAGGGGTGGAAAAAGATCAAATTCCTCAGTTCAGACTGAGTTTTTCTGCGAGGTGAAACCAGAAACAGATGAGTTGCTGTTATAGTTTGTTGTTTCTTATGGCACTTACCGTGGACAAGCTCTCTAAAGTAGTCAGCGTCTCTTGTTTTGTAGTAGCACCAACTAGGCCAAGAGTATGAACTATTTTGCCACTCACTCATCACATTGTCTTGCGCAGTTCCTTCTTACAGAGTGGCACATTCACACGCCTTACAGATAGAACACAGAAGAACAACCATGTCCGAAACGTGACTAAATCATGGGCAAGACACGCTACCCCTATGCCAAGACGCCAACAGAGATAGATGTTTCTCTACTAAGCAGGAGATGAAATTCTCTTGTTTACTATGCATTATCTTTGATTACTATACATTCACCTACTACTTAAAGAGGGTGTTATCCAATCTTACAATATTTTAATAATTTAATTAACATATCATCGTTGATTTTCAAGATAAACTGTTTAAAAAGTGAAGTCCACCAATTTTTTTTATTGAACTACAGGCACTTGTATTCTTTTTTTTTAACGAAGTTTCAAAGTTGAATTAACAAGAAATAATCAAATTTTTCAGTAAATTCAAATTAAGAAATGCATTATCAAACAATATCGTAGAAGAATAAAACGTATGGAGGTTCAAGATAACACGTTTTTTTTTTTTTTTTTTTTTTCAGGAGATACACCTTATCTTGGAAGGAAACCACGCTCTCCTAAGGACACAGAAATCACGCTAGGGAAGACAAAAAAAAGAAATAGAGGAAGGCTGAATTTTTATTGTTGAGGTGTGGGAATTCCGTTTATCTGTCGTCCGATAGAGAGTTGAAATTTCAAGAGAAGTCAGCATTGCTTCCCTAGGATCCTTCTGTCAAGTGGATGTTTGGAAATTTCCCTATCTTGTTTGATTTGCAATCTTCACTTTTGGATTGGTTTATCGCATTTTTATTGGGTTATCCGGTTTTTATCTCTTTAGTTATATTTTCGTTGTTGGTTACTATTGACAATTTAGATTTCTTGATATGTTTTGATGTTTCCAAATACAGACGAGGAAAATAAAATGTAAGAAAGAAAAAACACAAAAATTCACTTTTATTTCAGTCTCATATTTTGAAATTATAATCCAGAAGCATAGACTTTATAGATAAACCATTTTTAACCGGCCGGGGTTGTCTACTCGATACCTTTTCTCATACTGCTTAGTAAGAGTGGATTCCCTCTTCCTTTCCCCATCAAAAAAAAAAAAAAAAAAAAAAAAAAAAGAAAAAGAAAAAAAAAAGAAAAGAAAAGAAAGAGCCATGGGCAAGTCTTTAAAAGCCCTAGGAAATTTTTTTGTTTTCAATGTCCAACATATGGGAGTGTGGTGATTGCCTATCATAAATCATTTACACATATCTTAAATCATATATACCTATCATAATTCTTATACATCTTTCATAAATCATATATATCTATCATAAATCATATGGCATTTGAATACTAGGCTAATTTTCCTGGCTGTGATTACCTCAGAGAGTGGCGCAGTAAAAATTGAATGTTCAATTTCATTAGTTAAATCTGTATCTATACTACTATTATAAATGTGAAAGTTTGGATGGATGGACGATGTAAGTCAATCATGCCAGAACGGCTGAAGGAAATTGGATGAAATTTAGCACAGACATAGATTATAGTCTACAGAAGAACATAGGCTAATTTTTATTCCGGTTAATTGAGTGGTTAATTTTTTATTAATTAAAAACTAACTTTTCTACCAAAAAATAAAAAAATCTGAAAACATTTGGCCGGGCTTTTTGAAAAGTTTGGTTTTATTTTTCTATTTCCGGTATTCATCTATTATTTCTGTTTAAAATCGTCTGCTCACAAATTTCATCCGAAAATCAGAAATCAGCCCGAGCTTTTTGAATCGTTTGTTTTTATTTGGCCGTCTTTCATTCAAACATTATCTTAACATTGCAATTGAATTCTTTGGAATTGATTTGTTCTTTCGTGGATTTCTCGGCAGGAAGACGTTTTCATCACTGTATAGTTCCGCTGTTTTTGTATAAAATTTCTTAAATCGTTTCCTGCCGATAAGAAAAATAAGTTTAATCCAGTAAGTGTATTTATTATTTCCAATTTATACTAAACAAAAGCGCCAGTCTGTAGTAGTGAAGCTATTAAGAATAAGTGTATTCATGTTTTTTTCTTACGCTGTTCTTGCGGTAATATAATTCGATCTTTCCTGTTCATTTCACTTGATTTTTTTCCCTGCTGTACGTATTCCTTTTGCCTATTTTCATTATTTTCGATTACATTGTTTTGAGTGCATTCCATATTACTGCATTTATATATTTATTTTCTATGTTTCCGTTAATTTGCTGCAACGTTCACCGAAACCTTATAATGGGAAAGGCTATTCCTGCCGTTCGTGCCACATTCGGCTATTTCTCTAAAATTTGGTGACCATTTTTTTTTTGGCGAAAATGATTGTATATTAAATCTGATCCATTATATGTTTTTTGTAACTAAATTGTATTTGTGTTAGCTATACATTTTTCATATATGCTTATATTGGTATATTTCCATTAGCAAATAATGTAGAATTCCGCCAGATTATCTCAAATTTCTCTAGCAAATGTTCATTTGCGCCTGGCAAACGGAAAAGTACCTTTACAGTTTTAAGTACATATTTTTAAGTAATTTTTTTTCCCCACGCTTATTAGGTTAAACGTAACATGTTTTCGACCGGTTATTTCAAACGATTCTGTTTATTTTCGTAGTGTATGATAAATTTCAAATTAAACATTGTTAAGTAATAAATATTTCGATTCCTTCAGAAATGTTTTTGAATAAAAAATAAAATAGATTAATTGAAATTAAAATTTTCTAATCTGCATTGCGTTACCCCAACTGGAGCGAAAAATTCACGTCTTTGCTTTGCTCTAACTGACCTTGAAAATTACGGTTTTGATAACATTTTAGACTGTCAGTTCTCACATGTACACATCAAAATTTCCACGCTTACGAAGTCGCGGGTAAAAGCTAAAATTAATTTTTAAAAATTAAAAATTAATTTTTAAAAATTCCAAATTTACTTTCAATAACACTAAAAAAAAGAACTTTTTCGGAAAGTTGTAGGTATAAGAACGCCCTCTCTCCAATTTTTACTAATTTTGTAAAGAAGGGTAAATTGTTTTTTAATCATGTCAAAACATGACATTGTTTTTGGGGATGAGGTTTGTGGCGTCAACAAAAATCCGTAGGCGAAACATTGAAATTTTATTATCTGCACGAGCATCTGAAAAAAAATCAGCTTTTAATAACGCGTTGCCATAGCCTTTGCAAAAGCTGTGAATTTAAAAAAGTCAATGACTACAGTGAATAAAAGTTAGAAAAATGTCATTTTGAGCTCGTGGTAATATGAAATGTGATATTTTTTAAAACAATAAATGCGAGACAAAGTTTTTTGGATCGTTTGCGGTACTAAAGTGACTCATTCGATGAAACGATTAAAATGAATAAAAACATAATTTAACTTGCACGAGCACGTGGTGCTTGGCCGTTCAAGAAATGGTGTTCTGACATGATACACTGAAATATGTATGGCAGATATCCTTTTAATCTTTATTTTTTTCCAGTGATGTAAATGTTTTTTTCTCCTTCAATAATACTGGAGCGTCTTCTGCCCGTAAAGTCAAGAGCTCCCTTGGCCTAAATAAACACAGTCATCTGACAGCGTCTCAGATGTAAATGAAATCTCTTGAATTTTTTTAATGTAATATTTCAATTATTTATTTGATACTACTTCATTTCACGATAACGAAATTCGAAACCCTGAACTTTAAGATAATAATTTAGAATAAAATATCCAGATGCACATTGTTGTGACCCATTTAAAAATTTGAAATTTCTAACGTCTACAAAAGAAAAAAAAAATTCAACGTTATTTTAAATTTCAAATAAGCTGCTTTTTAAGAAGTAATATTTTGTTCAATAAATAATCATTATTTTAATGTTCCACTTAATTTCTAAAAGGTAAATAAATTATAAGGTTTTTAAAAATACCTTCAGTTTCTAAAATTTTGCAAAAAGAATTGTTTTATATCTGATAATAAATCATTTTAAGTGCACAAAATGTCTTCGTAATTAAATAATGCGCATGACTGACATAAACGAATTTTGCAGTTAATATCAGAAAGCGTCATTTTTTCTTAAAATTTCCAGCGCTGTTCGATAAAAAAAATGGCAAAAACGCGTTCGTTGGGGCTGAATTAACGGATTCGCTCGTTACCCTTTCTCATGCATGCGAAACATTCTTGAACGGCTCTGCGTGAAAGTCAAGGTCAGAAATTGTTGAACTGACGCTCCAAGGTCAAAAACGATCATTTGATGCTGTAGCGCCATCTTCTGAGGGCAATTTTAACTAATAAGAAATATCAAAGACGAGAGACTTTAATACTTCATCTCCGGTAAATGACGGAGAAAAGGGAATGGATCTCTCAAAACAAATAAATAAAATAAAAAAAATAAGAGAGAAAAAGATAAATTTGAAATATGCTATGCATATTTCATTGTATCGTGTCAGAACATCATTTCTTGAACGGCCAAGCACCACGTGCTCGTGCGAGTTAAATTATATTTTTATTCATTTTGATTGTTTCATTGAATGACTCCCTTTACCATTGCAAACGATCCAAACAAATTCGTCTTGCTTTTACTGTTTAAAAAAATATCACATTTCCTATTTATTTCATTTCATATAACCACGTGCTCAAAATGACATTTTTCTAGGTTTTATTGGCTGTAATAATTTTTTTTTTAAATCAGAGCTTTTGTAAATGGGATGGCATCACGTTATTAAAAACTGGTTTTTTGAGATGTTCGCTCAGATAATGCAATTTCAATTTTTCGCCAAGGGATTTTTGTCTACCTCATTCCCAAAATAACATCATGTTCTGACATGATTAAAGAGAGAATAAAATTCTGAAAATTCATCAGAACGAATAAATGGAGCAAATAAACTTTCACTCTATTTCTTAACGGACATTTTAAAATTTCTAATTCCATTTTTCCTATGCATGCGTTTTGGAGTTAGACATCTTTCGCTTTTAATTCATTATCAACTAGAGAAATTTTTTGCTACCTTACCTTAATCAAAGCATTTGTTTCGTCTCGAAAACTGGGCAAAAACAACCTGACGTCAGGGATAGAGTATTATATTTTCATATCCTCTCATTCATATCTTTTCTATATATCCTTCATATCGTACTTGTAATCCGTGGCACAAAAAGCGCTAATATACAACTAGAAAAGATATTACATTGCTTTGAAAAGCTACAAGAAAAAGTACTAATATTTTGATTCCCATGGAGCCACTTGAACTTGCACTCAGAGCATAGCTAAATATAAATGATTTAAAAAACAGCGCCTGTAAGAAAACCAAATTCATATGCACCATCACAAAACAATTTCATCAATAAAAACTTTCAAAATCGCGTTGTTCAGTTCACAGACCTCAAAGTGTATCTATACTCCAAATTTTGGGAACGAATGTTAAAATTTGGATAGTGAAAGGGAAACTCTTTTCGAAATTTTGAACAATAATAATAAAAATTTATTTTAAAGTTAACTGTTTTTGTTGTAACGTGTAAATTTTTAATTACTAGTATACAAAGTATAGAGGAGGTACCGCAAACGTAAAAAAGTTTGTACTTGAGATTTTGACAATTTTCTTTCAGTTCAAAAAACTTTTTATGGCATTATATCTCTCTGTTTGTAAGAGCAATTTAAGCTAGCAGAAGAAATTTGGTACATGGTAAATAGGCCAAATTTGCTAGCCTATTTTGAGCCAAAAGCCTCTCTTACAAGTGATTTTCAACTAGTACAAAATGTAAAAAGTTAGATAGATAAAAATTTGTTCAGATTTAATAACTAAAATATAGATTATAACAGAATTTCTAGCTTATTGAGATTTAACAGTCTATTGGTCTATACCAAGGGTTCTCAAAATTTTAGGCATTGCGACCCCCCTTTTTAGACTAAATATTTTGGCGACCTCCCCGAGACCCCCTGGTGGCCGCGACCCACCTTTTGAGAACCCCTGGTCTATACATTCATATACATGTAAACTGAACCCATAATCATAAAGTCTTAAATCAACGAAATTCGCTATGTTATCTTGTAATTACAACAGTATTTTTGTGTCAGTCGGCCCAGGTAAAAAAGACACTAAAAAATCCTATTCATCCGATAGATTCACCAAAAATGCAAGATTATCACCAAAGATCTATATTTCGCAATTAACTTTTCAATTACCCACGCATGCGCGAAAACCTCAAATTGCACATGAGCATATAGCAAGCACTGTGGTATACGTATGTGATACATTTCTTTGCTTACGTCTGATTCTAAGTAGCGATTCAAATCTCATTATGCTCCCACCTTCTCCTCTAAAAAACGGAAAATCAACTTTGGCCGGAAGAAGAAAAAAATCATTCGAATTAGCGAATATCGGAGAAATAATGTCCACACTTATCGAAGGAGAGTCTTTTGATGAGTGAAATAACCGTCTTTCTTTAAATCGCATTCCAACTGAATTGCTCAGACAGAATGAATCTCCTGAGGAGCGAAATGATCGCCTGTGTTTTGTATGCGAATATATCATATTTTTACAGTCTAAATACAAGGTGGCCAGAAATAAAACACCCCTACTCTGACCTCCATGGATATCGAACTACTCAGTGTAAAGGCTCAAAATTTTGTACACATACTATTCAAAATATGGGGAAACGGATTTCAGGAAAAAAAAATTAGTTCCTGAAATCACCGATAGGTGGCGCTGCACAACTGGAACTATGATCAAAAGACACAAATAATAATAAAAATTAAAATGTTTATGCGGAATGGAATGCTTCCATGCTTCCTTTTTAATTTTTCTGCCCCTTATGGAAAATAAAAATAGTAAAGAAGCTAGAACTCCCGTTGTAACTGCAATTTCATACTGTAACCAGAAAAATTTGCATAAAGCATGATTAGAAGCCATGTTAAAAGGTGGGGAATGTCATTCTTATTAGTGATGGCTGTCACGCTGCCAGAACGCGCTTTGCTTGTGAAGTTGTTTTACGAGAATAAAGGAAATGCTCCAGCAGCACTTCGAGAGTTTCGCCGACTTAAGGATTTGCGTAAGGGACCATTGCTTCCACAAGCTCTCAGGAGAATGATCGCTCGATTCGAGGAAACTGGACATCTTGGAGTTCAGCCTGGTCGAGGACGCAAACCGGTTCGTTCAGATGTCGTTGAAGATGTTGCCACCGGTATTGTTGAACAGTCAATGGATAATGTTTTAGGCTGCAGTAGTGCACGTGCAGTGTCACGACACTTGGGTGTTCCCTATAGCACAGTGTGGAACGTACTCAGAAAAATGGTGCATTGTTTCCCGTACAAAATCCGCCCTAATCAACAATTGCTGGCCACAGACAGGGAGATGCGACTGACCTTTGCATTGACATTTCTTGCTAGAGTTGAAGTGGATGCATCGTGGCCGTGGCAGATTCTGTGGAGCGATGAGGCCCATTTCCACCTCAGTGGAACAGTGAACACCCATAACTGTCGCATATGGGACACGACAAACCCCCGTACCTTCCAAGAGATTCCACTCCACTCACCGAAAGTTACAGTCTGGTGTGGATTCACAGCCACATTCATCCTTGGACCGTTCATTTTCGAAGAGGTTACTTCCAATGGCCTTGAGACATGTACCGTGACGGCCAACAGGTACAAAAGGATGCTCGAAACATTTGTTGTACCCCATTTGCAGCAGCGCCAATGCCTTGACACCATTACTTTTATGCAAGATGGAGCACCTCCACACATTGGACTCCCTGTGCAACAGTTTCTTCGCCAACATTTCACCACTGACAGAATAATCAGTCGCGCGTTTCCGACAACTTGGCCATCTCGTTCACCGGATCTTAATCCGTGTGATTTTTGGCTTTGGGGACACTTAAAAAACCTTGTTTATCGAGAACGTCTGATAACCTTGGCAGATTTGAAAGAGAGTATCAGTCTGCATGTGAGAAGCATCTCAGATGACCAGTTACGATCCGCAGTTGAACAAGCTGTCCACAGTCTTCACATTTTACATCTTCAGGAAGGGAACCATATTGAGCAGCATTCCCTGCATCGATAACGTCCTTGTTTCATGTATGCTTGGTACTTTCAAATAAAATGTGTTTAAAACGTGTTTTTGTGTCTTTTCAGCATACGTCCAGTGGTACAGCGCCACCTATCGGTGATTTCTGGAACTAAATTTTTTTTTCGTGAAATCCGTTTCCCCATTTTTTGAATAGTATGTCCACAAATTTTCAAGCCTTTACACTGAGTAGTTCGATATCTAGGGAGGTCAGAGTAGGGGTGTTTTATTTCTGGCCACCCGGTATTTCGGAATGTGTGGCACAAAAAATTCTTTTATAGCTATTTTAGGATAATTTCTGAATATATTCCTATGTTTGTTTGATGTTGCGTAACATGCCCGTGTCATGTCGGGTGGAGGTTTTACTTAAATTTAAATCTAATTTATCATCTTGGATATTATGCCATGGATAACGCCCTGCGGGTACTGCTAGTTTTTAATAAAGAAAAATTACTTATGTTAGTGGACAACGCGACAGAATTTAAGTAGCTATTAAATTAAACTCAACAACATCTTGGACTAGAAAAGTATAAGAGATCCTCTATTATCCGAAGTATCTGTCAGTAAGGATCAGGTACTGGAACAGTGCTTTCATTTTTTGTTTCAATAAAGTCAACGAGTTTTCCTGGATAGATTTCAAAGTTGGTATTAATTAATTTTCACGATCTGAAGACTTGAAATTTCATACCGATCCAGTTAATAAGAAATGATATAAAATCAGTTAATATGAAGGCGTATTAAATATTGATTGTGGGGTTTTTTTCTGCTATGACTCAATATATTATATAGACGAAGATGGGAAATAGAGTACCTGTCCATTATTAAGCACCTTTCAAGTATTTTAAAGGAAAAAAAGTAGCGTTGTAAAGGTATCAGAAAGTTTCAAAGTCTGAAATTTCAAAGGTGAAATATTCTTTTGACAGAGTTGACACTCAAATCCCGAAGAAAATGCCCTTTACTTTCTCTATATGCATATGAAATATAACATGAAATGCGAGAAGAGCATTAATGTGCCGGTTATAATGAAATAACAACGTTTCAAAGATTTAATGAGTGGGAAGAGCAAGGTAAGTAAGCAACAAGTTGACATCACAAAATAATAGTATATTAAAAGAAAGGTTGTATTTACATAGATAACATGTAAATACAACATGCAAAAAAAGCAAAAAAAGAGAGATACAAGAGAGAGAGAGAGAGAGATGCAAAAAGAGAGGGAGAGAGATGACAAACCATTGAAGGATATCCAGAGAATATATATATATACACTGAAGTGACAAAAGTCCTGGGATAGCAATATGCAAATATACAGATGGCAGTAGTATCGCAGCGAAAAAGTATAAATGCGCAGTTCGTTTTCCAGAACTTTCATTTGTGTTCAAGTTATTCATGTGAACAGGTTTTTCGAGATTTATGGCGGCTCTACGAGAATTAACAGACTTTGAACGTGGAATGTCAGTTGGAGCTAGACGCATGGGTCATTCCATTGCGGATATCGTTAGTGAATTCAACATTCCGAGATCCACAGTATCAAGAGTGTGCCGAGAGTATGACATTTCAGGCATCCCATCCCATCATGGACAGCGCAGTGGGCGACCACCTGCACTTAACGGCCGAGACCGCCGACGTCTGTGTAGAATGGTCGATGTTAATAGACACGCAACACTTCATCAAATAACTGCAGGAATCAATGTGGGACGTACGAGGGACGTGTCCGATAGGACTGTGCGGCGAAATTTGTCTTCCTTGGGCTATGACAGCAGAAGACCGACTCGAGTGCCTTTACTGACAGCACGACATCGCCTGCAGCGACTCTCCTGGGCTCGTGAGCATATCGAATGGTCCCTAAACCAATGGAAAACCGTGGCGTGGTCAGATAAGTCACGAT
This sequence comes from Argiope argentata, assembly GCA_026289955.1. Lineage (NCBI taxonomy): Eukaryota > Metazoa > Arthropoda > Arachnida > Araneae > Araneidae > Argiope > Argiope argentata. The sequence continues at coordinate 4,918,152 of JAOUZG010030082.1, forward strand.
TTCAGTTGTTACGAGCTGATGGTAGAGTTCGAGTGTGGCGCAGACCCCACGAAGCATGGACCCAAACTGTCAGCAAGGCACTGTTCAAGCTGGTGGCGGCTGCATAATGGCATGGGCTGTTTTTACATGGCATGAACTGGGTCCTCTGGTGCAACTGAACCGATCATTGACTGGAAATGTTTATGTTCAGTTGCTTGCAGATCACTTGTAGCCATTCATGGACCACACGTACCCACACAACGATGGGATTTTTTATGGATGACAATGCGCCATGTCACCGGGCCAGAACTGTTTGCGATTGGTTTGAAGAACATTCCGGATAATTCCAGCGCATGATCTGGCCACCTAGATCGCCCGATATGAATCCCATCGAGCATTTATGGGACATCGTCGAAAGGTCCGTTCGTGCCCAAACTCCTGCACCATCCACACTTTCACAATTATGGACTATACAGACATCATGGCTCAATATTCCTGCAGAGGACTTCAAACGACTTGTGGACTCCATGATATGTCGAGTTGTTGCACTTCGCCGGGCAAAAGGAGGACCGACACGATATTAACAGTCATCCCATGACTTTTGTCACTTCAGTGTATGTGTGTGTGTGTGTGTGTGTATGTAATTACCGAAAAAAAAATCTCGATTTACTGTATAGGATTTAGCAAGGCAAAAGTAAGATAATAAGAGGATGGCGATTTATTAATAGCGTCTCACGCTCTTTAATTCTAAGTCACACAAAATTAAGAACTCATTGAGAAATAAAACACAAAAAAGAATTTTTGCGATCATGATACAAATCATTTAATAAATACATAACAAAAAACATTACGAAGCAAAATTAATAATTTTTTGAAATTTAATTTTGCCAGTTCTTACATTTGGGTATCAATTTCTATAGATTATTCAGTCATCAATTTCCTTTTTTTTTCTTTTGAAATAATTTCATTTACAATGCAGTTTTGTGTTAGCCGCACGTCTTTTCTCTTTATTTTACCGAACTTTTTTTTCTTTTGCTGTTTTAAAACTTTTTTATACTTCGTAAATACTAATTTAGCATATTGATGTAAATCTTCTGAAGTCAGAACATTTATAACATCACCATAAAAGTTTATGACGTCATATACAGCTCTTAAACCAAGTAAAATTTTGTCTTTTAGATTTCACTCATCATATTCTTGTTGATACTATCGTCTTATTTTCAATCTCATAGCTATATGAAATTCAAGAATTATTTTTTGAGTTTACCAAACATTAGGAAATTCTTCGGACTTCAAAATATTAGAAAAATTATGATATAAAGGAATTTTTCCATTTTATGAAGTAAGCTGTTCTTTGTTGTAAATTGAACATTGTTATTTCCACCAGAGAAACTCCATTCTCTATTTATAGCAATCTCGCGTATGATCATTAATTGCAGCTCATGGAAAGAGAACAACGGCCTTCCAAAGCGAGATTAAACCGATCTATAGAAAAAGTGGGGGGAATAGGAAAAAGGTGAATTTGAGCTATTATGTACTTTTAATAATATTCCTTTTTAAGTTAGATTCTTTTAAACAATATTCACATTTTAATTATATTCACTTTAGCAATACTAACTTTTTAGTTCTCCCCCCCCCCGCCCTCTCCCCAAAAATTTCTAATTGAATCTTTGCGCATTTTGAAAAAGACGCTGAAATATTTGCTTTTAATAAAGAAGTTAAAGCATATCAAACATTCGCTTTTCACATAATAATGCAATTTTCTTCAATAAATAAGACGTGGATTTAAACAAGATGTAGCTTTTAAAAAAAGATTTTTTTTTCAAAAACAAAGTATTTCTCTTAAAACTGCCTTTTACAAAATGCGGTATATAGAACGGACAAATGTATGTTGTCCTGTAAGTCCCTGATAGGACTCAGCTAGCTGAAGACCGGGCGGCGCTGAAAGAGACGTGCGCCTTCAATGCCTATCCTTTCTTTTCCTGCATTTTTTTTCTTCATATTTATACATTGGTTAATCTATTTTAAATTTGATTTGTGCTTTTCCTATCATTTCAGTGGTTATTTTTTAATTACTTTTTATTAATTGATCTTCTGTTTTAATTATGATTCCAATTGTTAATTTTAATTATTGTCTACGAAATTTTCATTTCGATTCTTTTTCTTTTATGGTTTTTTTTCCACAAATCAAAAATCATGCACCATATTCTCATTTTTCATAATACAAATCAAACTGGATTATGTCTGACTGTAAACCTTCAGAAAGTAGGTTAATGAATTTTGTTGGCTAAAATGTAAGTGATTAAGAATTATTGATTTTTTTTACGTTCTCGTTTAATAAACGCCAAAGAATTCGAATTCAATATGTTGACGAATCGCCAAGTTTTAGATATCTCTGAGTTGGGGAAAAAAAAACCTTTTTTTTGGAAAATCTCTAATTGTTTGTGACAAAGATAACTAAAAAACGCTTCGATCTAGAGGGATAAAATTTATATATCGTTTTTATATTAAATTTGCAGAGTTCAGAGGAAGTCTGACCATCCGGCTGTTCGAATATAATTTAGCACGATAACTACAAAGCGAAGAAAGTTGGGTATATAAAGTTCAATGCATAGAATTAGCACCTATAGTCTAGACTGTTATCAAATTTTGAGGCAACTCCAATTACAGATTGTCTATCAATCTTTGCTTTTAAAAATATGTACACGTGATAACTCCAAGTCACAATGATTTTAAAATATTTAAATCTGATATGTAACTTTACGACAACAAGCTTTGTGTTAAATATAAGTTTTAATCGATAGAGAAAAACGCTTCCAAAACACAAATTTGATTTTCTACTATTAACGACATTTCAGAGATTATTCACCAAGAATGAAATGGTAAATGAAGTAATAATTATAATAATAAAAAAATGAAATCTACGGTCGCAAATTTCAAGTTACCATGTGAGAACATTATTATTTTTAAGTGATTATTTGTCTTAATTTATTTAAGTCTTTAAGTAGTTTAAACCGGTTTGAAAAAATCAGGAGACTACTCTTCTCTATATAATACTTTTAAGCTTTCATTTCCAGTTATTCTAGCCGGCAAACAAAGTTTTGGAGCTCGACCAATTTTAAGATTAAAAAACCCAGTAATTTCGACGAAAAGTTCACTATTACTGGAAGCCATCGTATAACTGTTAAAATCCGAAAATGTAATGCAGATTGATATTAAAATTATATTCTAATATTTACAGTATTTTGAGAAATAAAATTAGTAAGAATGTGTTTATAATATCTCTAAAGAATAGATATAAGTCGCGTTTTACAGAATTGCGGTTGTTAAAACTAAAGGAGAATTTAAAAAAAATTATTATTTTCTGAGCGCGAGATTAATTATTTAAAAGCAAGAAATCATAAACAAACTGAGAGATGACATCATTTCATAGAAACGGCAAACAAAAAGCAATTCATAATTAATTAAATAAATTCGAACAATACTGGCAAAACAAACCTCAAATATCATGGGTTAGGGGATTAGCTATCTACCATTGAAAGAACGAATATTTTTTGCCTCCGTTATTTTAGAGATACCAAAACCTCCTAACCAAAACAACATCATGTTCTCACATCATAAAAATATTAAATTCACTCCGAAAATTTATATTTTGTACGTATTGTCAGTCAATGCTATTCAAGGTATTCACTGGAATAACGCTTTTATTTGGGAGTAAGCGAGGAAGTTTTGGAGAGACCACTACCACTGGATTTATTATTTTTCCTTGTAATTAAGCTACTTACTGTTTTGTTAAATTGATTTTTTTAAATTAAAATTTATTTTCATTTCAATGCGCATGTCAGTATATAAGTTTGTAGTGATTGATACGGAGCTCGTGAATTTTCTTCGTCAAGTGACTCTAGATATTCTTCCGTCTGTCATGCGTCCGTCGCTATCTGATATGTTGACCACATTAAAGCAGAAGCGTCATAAAGGGCGTTTATAAGCATTTTTTAGCGTATGTGATTTTGACTACTGAATTTCTTGTTTGTTATTTCTATTTTAGAAAAGTTCCGTCCAAAAAGGCTGATGTCAAAAAGAGAAAATTCAGACGATTAAGAAAATCGATGCATTTGAATGGAATAAGAATGACCCCCCCCCCCACGGTGAGTTTCCTTATACTTCCACAATAAGACTTTTGCATTTAATATCGTAGTGAAAAGGTTCCAATGTACGTTCCATATCTGTACACGATTGTGGGAAAAACTTAAAAGGAATTTAAAATCCTGATGTTAATTTTATGCCAATTTTCTCTTGTCTTGCATATTGCAATTTTGATCGTGTTTATGCACACCAATGGCGGATTAAGTAGTTGCTTAAAGCCGCTAGACATATGGGGGAAAGCAGCAAAGTCAAATAAAAAAAATTCTAAATAAATGAATTTCAAATTCTTTCAATAATAAAATATTAACATTTTATCTAATAAAATTAAACAAATTCCAATAATTTATGTCACTCTCATTTAATTTTTGAAATATTAATCTGCAGGAAATGTATGTTTAATTGTAATTGTGCATAACTTGGATACTGCTGGTCATGAATCTTAGTAAATACGCAACTCAAAAAGCCTGTTTGCACAGAGTTACTAAAATTAAAAAAAAAAAAAGTCTATAAAATGATTAAGGTGATTTAGTTAAAAATGCTTTGGATTGAAAAACTAAATTGACTAGTTTCTTATTAGAGCGAATTCGTAATGCGTATTGCCTATGACCGAAAAAGTTTAAAAGTGAACAGATATAATATTTCTAATTAATTAATGGCGTCAAAAATTTGATTAAAAAATCTACAAATTAGATACAAAAATAATTCTTTAGAATTCCTTCATTTAGAGTTTTGCGAGTTTGAACTATTCTTTCATTACATCATTTACAGACGGCTTACATTCTTGTGCAAAAAAGTCAAAAGTACTAACTAAAAATATGATCATTTTTTTAAATATAGATATTATTTTGATTTTTATAATTTGCGTTACTATTTTCGTTGTCTTTTTTTCTTATAAAAGATTCTCATAGATGGCGCCACTACAAAATGCTTTCGTTATGAAATTTCGATCCGACAAAGCTTCCACAATTTGAGAATAAATGATAACAGAATTTCAGTAACAGGGTTCTGTTATGTTCTTTTTAAAGTGATTGAATATTAAAAGGTTGGCAGCAGTTTGCAATAACCAGTGATGTAAATAGGGTGGGACCAGTAAGGCAAGTACTCCGTGCATTAATAAAATTTTGATGAACGAGAATATAAGGATTACAGTTAAAAAAAAAAGAGGAGTTTTAGTATTTACCTTGAGAACCATTTTATAAGGTATGCCTCTGAGTAACATGTTGAACACACATGGACTAAAATTGCATAAAGATAGTTAAATGAGTCAAAATAAGTGGGAAAAACATTGCAACTAATGAGATCGCAATTATTTACGAATTAAACTATGACTTATAAAAGTTTGTCATTCAAGTGGAATATAAAATTATTTTTCGAATTCGTTTTCTGCTTTTTCACTAAACACTCTGCATATATTAAAGATATTAATTGTCAAAGTGTGATGATTTTTCTAATTGGCAAGAATCTCCTGAAATTATTTTTTTCTTTAACATATATCAAAACGCAGATTTTTTTACTATTCAACATCAACAACGTTAATATGTGGCAATAGCTTCCTAAACCAGATAACATCTACGATACTAAAGTATATTTTTATATTGTGGTTATATTACTCGTCCACAGGCCCTAGCCTCGCGGGTTCTAACCATGCTCTTCATTTGCAACATTGGTGACCTTGAAAACGCAACTTCGTGCAACTATCGGGACGCCATCTACCAGCAGCAAAAGCAGTCAGACTCACTTGACGTAGTAACCAAACAAAGCCCTGAGACACACTTGACACGGCAACTCATACATTCACTTGCCAACGCATTCAGACTCTCCACATAACGCTCGGCACTTTAAAATCGTTCCGCCTCTCCGTCGACTCATTGGGGGAGTACTGTGGCACTAGCTTTATAAGCCAAATAACATCTACAGTGCCCAAATATACTTTTGCATTGTGGTTATGTTCCTCGACCACTGGCCCTAGTGGTGCGGGTTCTAACCTCGAACTTCATCTGCCACAAATATGCTTATTATCGGTAATATTATAAATTTGTATCAATATTATAAGCGATTAAATGAGAAATCTGCTTAGGGAATGCACTATCATACCAGGAATTTGATAAAGTAAGTCATTACGCATTTTGAATTATTTTTGAATCACCATCCTTGTTCGATCTGGAGTTATGCTCTACTTTCCTCTCTCCTTAATGCACGGTAGATAAAAAGAATCATTAATTCATTGAAATTCAGCTGAATAGCAATTGCTATGTTTTATTTTTAAGAAATACGTGCTTAAAATAGTATTATATTAAAACTTCGAATGAAAATATAACAGATTTTCTGTAGATATTTATTTATGATCTATTGAAACTTTCTGTTGTAACTCTCTATCGATGCTTGAAATAGCAGCTGTGGCACCATAAGCTTTCCAATCAGTGATGATAATTATACAAGGAAGTACAGCATGAAATCTTCAACACACACACTTACACACACACACACACACACACACACACACACACACACACACACACAGCTTTTATTTGTGTCATAATAAAGTTTTGAAATGAAGTCTTTATTTTAATTCATTCTGGTTTTGAACATACTTTTTAAAAATCAGACATAAGGTAATAATATAAGTTAAGTTTCTTTCTAAATTGTAATTGAAATTACAAATTGTTCTGTTAGTTAATTATTGTTAAATGATTTTTAAAAAAAATGCCAGGTTTTATTACCACCTTTTCGTTTCAAATGGAACATTTTAATTTCAATCCTTTGAAAATACCTTTTAAAGTTGATCTAATTTAATTCTAATCTAATTCTAAAATTTATTGGAATTATCGACCCATCAGATTTATGATGCCATAACTTGAAATGCAATCTATTCGATTTCACTTGATTAAAAAAAAAGAATTTCACCATTTTTTTTGAAAAAAAAAGACAAACAAACAAAACTTGAAATATTTATTTGTGTTTCCAAAAATAGGGTGAATTCTTTTGGCGATCATTCGACCGTATCTTCCCGATAAAATATTTTTGGTTACTTTATCTGATAAACCTTCATGTGACGTTTGAATGTTTCTCATTCAAACAAATAGAAGTAGATGCAGTAAATATAGAAATGTAGATAAGAAGTAAAGTTGTTCAACTTAGTGAAAATTATATATTTTATATTTTTTTTCACTCCATATTTCATACGAGATTAGATTAAGCTGATAGGGTTAAGATGTCGTTTACAAATTCCTAATGCCGATTAGGTTCATTTACATAGCTAAAACGCTTAAGTTCTTAAATTTAATGCTCTTTTAAATGTTTCAATTTTTGTTTAAACTGTTTAACGGATTGGTTAGGTTGACTTTGCTACACAATTTAAAAATATACCACAGGCTATTGCCGTAAGAGCAATGTATTTGTCAATGAAATGAATTACAAAAGGCTTCCGTAATTCAAATTCCTCTATTCAAAGGAATTTGCCAATAGCAGTATACATTCTTCAAAAAAATATGAAACTTCATCACTTTTGTGATATAGAGAGAGGGAGAACATTAAGAGGGAAAAAATGGAAATATTCACACCAGAGGGCGTTTTACTTTGTAAATCCATGGAACTTAAAACATATTTTGTTGTGAACTTACAAATATTCGAAAAGATCTTATTTAACGTGTTTTTGCCATTCACAAT
>JAOUZG010030082.1:4978791-4989278 GCA_026289955.1 Argiope argentata
GAACTTTTTAACAATTAAAATGCTTTTTCTTTGTATACGTCATAAAAGAGAACATAATAATAAATATATAAATTGATTTGCAAACACAATGTATGTGCCTTTTAAGAGTACACAGAAAATGCATTCTTATGCAAAAAATTCTCATTAATATAGCATGAGTTCTCTACTGGCCAGCATCAACTATGAAAAATTTGGGGAAAAAAACTCCTACAATGTAAACTTTTGCAAATTAGTGTCGCTGTCCCACAGTGAAACCTCGACACGAATAACCAAATAAACAGAATCCCACTGTCATTTTAAACAGGCTAAAAAAAAGGGAAAGAAAGAGTCATTTTGTGTGTGTAGGTGGCTTGTTTCAGCCTTGACTCGAACACGTTTTCTCAGCTGACTGTTTGCCCGCCTGCATTTGCATGAAAATTCCATTTTTGGGGCATAATTTGCCTATATTTTGGCTGAGAATTTTCTTCTTTTCTCATTGACTAAAATGCTTGGTCTTGAATAAGCTGACTGGAGTCATGCATGACGGGAAATATTTTTGCTAATTGATATAGTTTTTTTTGGAAATTTTCTGTCGCAAGGATTCAGTCGAGGTGGATTTTGTGTTATTGTGAAATTTCATTGGAACAATGGCATTTACAAATGGAAGAAAAGAAATTTGTCGAATTACTTTCAAGACACACACAATGTGTTTTCTAATCTCTCTCTCTGTATATATATATATATAATGTTCTCGTTTAAAAGGTCAATAAAGGTTGATACATTTCCTAGTTAGAGACATCCGTGAAATTCCGAAAATTAAGGACATAATTCTTAGAATTTTAGGAATTAAAAGACATTATTTCGAAAATCATATTTCTAGAATTATTACTCCCTGTCTAACGCAAAATTTAGAAAACGCTTTTAGATGACTGATGAAATTTATACAGGTTTCTTCAGAAAAAATTATTTAGCTTTTGAAAATAAATAATTTTGCCTTTTGAATTCTTTTCTTTTCAAAAATGTATTGGTTGGATATTTTTATATTTCTGAATTTTTGTTTTATTTCATTTAACTATCAGTTATTTTTATTATTATTTATTAGGCTTTTACCAATAGCCGATTGTCTCTTCCCCCTCCAGTATTTTCTCGAAGTCAACATCTAGAGTATATATATATATATATATATATATATATATATATATATATATAGAAAAAACACTCTTTTGCTGGCAAGAGATCTTTCCAATTTTATGAACAAGGAAAGTCATACATTAAACTTTAGGAAAGTCATACATTAAAATTTTTGGTGGGACCTTTTAGGAAAAGTTTGTGAACCCAGTATTAAGATTGTCCATTACAGAAAAAAGAATGTTAATGGAAACATGACCATTATAATTATTATTGGGGAACGTAGGAATTCGAATAAAACCAAATCGCTGACTTACATTTTTTTTCAACAAAAAATTCTATATATAACACAGGATTTCACTATGTATCATAAAATAACAATGGTCACGATTGAGATACGAGATTCCACTACAGTCTTAAAAAAAGAAGAAACTTCCCGTGTTACAATTACGAATGTCGAAACTTCCAAGTTCAAGAACACAGAACAAAAAAAAAAAAAAAGATTTGCGTGACACTAAACGGTTATTTCACCAAGACCCATCATAAAGAAAATGGGGCCGAAATCGATTTAAAGCCGTCTTCTTTTATTGCTTTGATGATAGGCGAAGCTTCTGTCGGAAATTTTAAAGCATAATTGCGTCATAAGGAAGTACTCGACAATTGGCACGATTATTGAAATAAGTAGATTTCAGTAATTTAAAGGATCGGAAAATTCGATGTATGTGGTAATTTGTTTGTAAAAAATGTGATTCACTTTTCTTTTATGTTGTTAAGAACTAGTTTGTTTTAATGTGATGGCGAATTTTTTATCATTTAAAAACATGATGTTTTGTTTAGGAAGTTTTGGTGTCTCCGAAATTTGAAGGCAAGAAATATTCGTTTTTTCTTTAGTAGATAGCGAGGTTTGTTTTGCTAGTATTGTTTGAGATATTTAATTAAATTTATTATCAATTGTGTCTTGCTTGTCGTTTCTATGAAATGATGTCATCATCCAATTTGTTGAAGATTTCTTACTTTTACATAATTAATCTGGCGTTCAAAAGACGATCGTTTTATTAAATATTCATTTAAAATAATAATAAAAAAATTCTGATGAATGTCATTTTCTCTAATCACTGCATTGATTCAAATTCATTTTTAAAGAACATTTGAATTTAGTATTAAATTGATATATAATTTTCTATCAGTTGCATTTTCACTTTCATATTGAATTCTAAAAAGAAAATTTGTTTATTATTTATTAGTATTTTTTAAAAAATTATTAAACATCGACAAGGTTTGTGACTGTACCATTGAAAATTGTAATATTTCTGAAAATTTAAATTCTCGAGTCACTCTGCTGTTTAAGTCTAGGTTTATAAATATTCAACAATTATTAGTCCTTGAATGAAGAGAATATACCATTTAAGCATAAAGTTTCAAAAATAAAATACAGTGGATAATTGTTAACAAACCTTTTAAATTGTAAACAATAAACAACGATAATTTTTAAGAAAGTTTTCATTTTGAATAAAAATAGATCAAATAGAATAAAAGGAAAAATTAAAACAATGTAGTTAGAATAGCGTCATTGTAAAAAAAATGATTGATATTAAATTAACAGAGAGTTACCAGAAACTCTACCAAACCCTTAAGGTGAATAAATAAGAATAGACTTGAGCATGAGATAGTACATGAGCTTTTATTCATCAATTAAATATTTATGGAATGAAATTTTGCCAATAAATATACTTAAAGGTTATAGGCTTCTCCCCAGAGATTTCTGTTTTCCTTAATTGTGGCAAATATTTATTTATTAAATTAACATTTATAATTAGAATTCAATTTTTTAAAATAGGAATATTATAGAGCCAATACAATAGACAAACCATTACTATACTAGCCGTAAAGTCCAAGTTAGAAGATTGTTTGATTATTTAAACTCATAAATAAATATAATAAGAAATTATATGATTATTTATTTAATTCCTTTATATTCTTAGAACAAAATAATCTAATTCCTAAAGAGATTCATGATAAATCGATTTAATTTTAATGATAATGTTTTGGAACACATTACATTCATTAATGGACCATCTATTCTGTAGTTGAAAAAATAAATCCTTTTTCAAAAATCTTGGAATATTGTTATTAAAAATTTTCAATATAAACGCTTCCTCATTTAATAATTCGATTTTCTTTTTCAAACGATTATGTTTTTATTATCATTCTGCTTTTATTTTTCATTCCAATGTAGTAGAATTTTCTGTGTTAGGATTTCTAGAACATTCATTTTTTTAAGATGAAAGAATAAGAATGAAAATAAATGGTCTTAAAATTCTCGTTTTTTTTGTTTTTTTTTTATTTCTTGTTTTATTTTTTTATTTGATTTGTGCACCTTTATTTATTTGTAAAGAATAAGAATTCTTAAGAAATTAAATTGAATATTTTTTTATACCAGTTCATAAATATGATGAGGGTGTAGCTAAGTTGTACTCTTTGCCTTAGTTGGCGCTACTTCAAAAATAAGAGACTCTCCTTTCGGCTTAAATCTGCTGCTGTATCAGCGGAGGGCTTGTCCATGGCAAGTGCCATAAGTAACAACAACAACAATATTTCTTTGAATACTGTAATTCTTTTGTTAAAATATTATTTGATGTATCATTGCATGTAGAGCAAAATTAAATTAGAAACAGAAAATCCATTCGAAAGTGTTGTATATGAAAAGGAATGAAAAAAGTTCGACATTCGAAGATTAATTTGGAAAAAGAAACTTTTCTTTCTAAAAAAATGTAAATATATTCTATATATATGGAAAAAAATCTTTCCTTTCTCCAATCTTCAATCGAATTATAAAGCCAAAGCTAATGCGTTTGATTTGTTTAAGTATGAAAATTGTTAAACCGCATAATGCATTAAAGGAGAAATAAAAATAAAAATCTTTTTTTGGCTTTAATTAGTTAATATTAACATCGATTGTGTAAAAAAATAAGTAAAACCATTACTTTTACCGAAGCCCATTTGAGTCCATCAAATCAAATGGTTAAATAACAATAGCTTTGCGCTCTACTTCCAAAATAAAATAAAACATTCTCTTTAAAAATCACTGTCAGATTTGATTGCAATATATTGCACTTTTCGAACTTGCTTTTTAACTTATAATTTGTGAGTAATAATAGCAGTTGTTATCTACTTCACTGTGACCGTTTAAGAAAAAAAAATCAAAATAAGAGGGTGCGAGATGTGTGTTGTCATTGTTGATTATATATTAAATCGAACCGATAAAGAAAGGGCAAGCTTTAGGAACAAAATCAAACTGTCGTCGTCACCGTTTTGAAGAAGGAATTAAATATTTCTTTTCCACGGTTATAAACAGGTTGAACAGGTGTTTGTCGCCTTTGTTATGACCGGTTAGCGTCGGGCCATTTTTGCTATGCCTGCCGTGGGGCCATCCCTGCGGCCGGGGTCATACGGTATGATCGAAGGCTTTTCTTATTATTTTTTTAAAAAAATTACTTTGAAGTGCCTTCCACATTTTTTAATTCCTGTTGATCTTCTGATGACAGTTTAAAAACGTGACTTCGTTATCGAAGCTGAACTAGTTTTAAATTCTTGAAAGCTTTCAAGATTTCATTCACCCGTTTGTTTAAAACACGTGTTAAAAATTTGAAGGGTAGTGTTTAATTTATGACTTTAATAGTCATTAGTCGTTTTTGTAATAACCTAGTTCGTTGCAGTATATTGATTGTGTTTAATTTAATTAAATCTCGTATGTACAACTTGATATTCTTGATTCCTTTATTAAGGTATTCATTAAATATCGATCTGTGATAGACTTTAAAGTCCTGATATTTTTTATAGTGTTAAACCTGTTTTTTTTAAATAACTTTCTAATGAAATCAAATCCCATGATATTGTACCATGAAAAAGGTAATTTCATTTAATCACTCCATCTATACTTTCTATCATTTAATCACTCCATCTAAACTTTATTTGCCGGCTTTCTGGCACAAAGGTAGCGCGTCTTCATCGTGTTCTGGGAGTCCTGGGTTCGAGTCCCGGCTTGGGCATGGTTGTTCTTCTTTGCGCTATCTGTGAGATGTGTGACTGTGCCCCCCTGTAAAAAGGGGCTGTGCAAGCAAATGTGTGGTGAGTGTATAGCTAATTCGTACTCTTGGCCTTAGTTGGAGGTACTTCAGAAAGAAATAAGAGCCGCTCCTTTCGGCTTAAAACTGCTGCTGTATCAGCGGCGGGCTTGTCCAAATGGTAAGTGCCATAAGTAACAACAATAAAACTTTATTTACATTTTACCAATCTGATTTCTTTATTCTTTTTCAATCTAATATTACTCAAATTTTGTAACCAAAACTACATTTGAGACAGTATATATGCCTACAGTGGCAACCGTATATGTTGTTGTTGTTACTTATGGCACTTGCCTATGGACAAGCCCCCCACTGATACAGCGGCAGATTTAAGCCGAAAGGAGCGTCTCTTGTTTATGAAGTAGCGCCAACTAGGCCTAAGAGTACGACTTAGCTACACACTCACCGCATTTTCTTGCACAGCCCCTTTTTACAGGGGGGCACAGTCACACATCTCTCAGATAGCACACAAAAGAACAACCATACCCGAACCGGGACTCAAACCCGGGACTCCCAGAACACGAGGAAGACTCACTACCTCTGTGCCAGAAAGTCGTCACCGCAAAATAGCCTATCGTATGGCAAACTTTTTATTTGCGATAAACTAGTTCTTTCTCGTCTCCCGTGTATTCTAAAATGAGCACACAAATTTTGGAATCTCTTATCTGGAACCAAGGCATCTCCTATGACTTGACTCTCCAAAACTTTAGCCTTAGGAACGCGCATTGGCGTTTAAATGATTGCATCAAAGATTTTCTTTTGCTATTCTGTAACTGTATCGTGAACCTTGGCGATTTAGAAACAGTCAAACTGGAAACCAAACTTCATCTGATATGCCATACGTAATGCTGCACATGCATAAATACCGCAACGATATTTACATGCTCTGCATTAATCCCTAATCCTTCGAGGCAACAAAAAAGAATCTTAATTTTTTTTTCCACTCAAGTAATTGCCATTTGCCGGGCATTCCTTGCCAAGAATCGCGACTACTTCTTGGAACTTCATAGAAATGGATCAGAAGCACGATTCATTTCGTTGACAATGATATCCCCTGGCCATAAAAGCCTTTGCTTATTCCCAATGAATCTCGGCGTCGGTGATTTAATGAGTGACTTGCCCAATTAGCAGCTCAACGGACCGAAGAACCAGCGAGGCATTTTTTTTATGCCGAGGAAGTGGTGGTTGAGTTATAGAACATTTAAATCACGATATTTGAAACAGGTTCCGACTCCTACAGGTGTTTTTCATGCATTTCATGGGTTTTTGACTTGTGCTTATTAATTAAACTGGCTTTTAAAAAACTGTGACATACTGCTTTGTTGATTTGTCTTCCTTAAAACATATATATAATAAGAAATATATATAAATTTTTTTAAATCAATTCCTGCTTAGGTCACCGAAGAAAAATTGCATTTTAGTTATTTTTTTATTAAATAATTACCAAAAAATTGATCAAAAATTATTTTTGGCAAAAAAAAAAATCAAGTTCGTATCCGATGAAAATAAATCGGAACAGACTCAAAACCCACTCCTCAATTGTCACTGAAAACTCAGCGTCAATTGAGGCAACGCAAATGTGTGAATTTTCTACGTCATTTGAGGTAACGCAATACAAATTAGAAAGTTTTAATTTTCTTCATTCTGTATTATTTTAATTCGAAAGTACTTCAAAGTGAATCCGAAAAATTGGTTAATTAACAATGTTTAGTTTTAAATGCATCTAACACTAAGAAAACAAACAGAATCTTGAAGATAGATGAATCATAACACATTTTCAGCTTTCGTAGATAATGCAGGAAAATTTTCACAAATATAGAAAAGTTTTTAAAAAAATGAAATCCTCTATCGCAAATTCCAAGTTATCATATGAGAATATTTTTTTAAAAGTCTTGTGGTATCAATACGATAGTTAAACAATATCACGTTCCCAACATGACTCATCTTTTGCAGTTACCAACATTTAGAAATATGCGGGGTTTTGACCATCTCAAAATCAATCGACTACTAAATTTTTTATCGTGATCATAATTTTAATAGCGAAAAACCAGTTTAAAACAATCTCTTGATAATCAGACTACACATGAGTCATTATTTAAAAGACAGTAGTAATTTTTCTCATCTTAAGGTTTTTTGAATTTCTTAACTTTTTTTACCAGCCACAAAAATCGAAAATTAAACTCTCTCTCTCTCTCTCTCTCTGTATATATATATATATATATATATATATATATATATATATATATATATATATATATATATATATATAATATAAACTTTCGATGCCTCCTCCCGCTATTTCATTTTTATTCCCATTTTCTTTCTGTGATTCTTCGGGTAATAACTTATTATGATCCTGTTCTTTATTAGCCAGACAGGAGAATCGGGTACATGGTGAACATTCGCGCCAAGTTTTAACTATTTGTTGGCCATAAGTCGTCAAATTTGATAACCTTAATTGCCATTTTCTAATAATCCTAAAAGCGATAAATGGATGCCCCAAAAGCCCGTGCATTCTGCACATTCAATAATCTCAAACCAAAATAACATCGTGTTTTCACGATGTTATTTTGGTTTGAGATTATTGAATAATAAAACAATGAATTGAAATATTAAAACCTCTCATCAACAATTTTCTTTCTTAATAACCCTTTGAATTTTCCTTTCGGAGTTTGTACATGAACGAATTTTACATTCAATGCTAGACCCTCAATGTAGTGCCATGGGTCTTTCAGGGTGCATGGAACACAAAACCGTTCTCTCATCGGCAAGATCTTTCACAGTTTAATAAAAACATTAGAACTCGATTTCGAAGCCTTCTATTGCCGTTGGATGCAAGTTTCGAATCAGTTGCTCGTGATCGTGACGTAAGTCTCCGCGCGTGATCGCCGACCGTGACTATTGAGGGCTTTTGCGTTGCCACTTAGGTTTTAAAAAAATATTGTGGTGTGACGTCACGATTTCCGTGAGTAGGTGCAGCTGAGGCCGTTTAATTGCTTATCACCAACGTCTCTAATGACAAGAGAAGTACTTTGAAGCAGTGATTGGAATTGGGTTAATGGTGGAAAGATATGAATACTTCTTATAAGACATCATTGAAAAAAACCTCAAAAACGCTTTTAAGTTAATTTTCAGAGACATAAATATTTTACGAGGGAATGGTTTTGCCAGAAAAAAAATATTTTTAGTTATTAGTTTTATGTAATTTATAAACGCTTTATTCATTCTCTCTCTCTCTTTGCTATATGTTTTGACTTAAAAGTTTTACTAAATAAAAATAATAATAAAGACAAAAATTCCTAAATAATTTTACCATCAGTCTTTTTCTTTGTACTTTGTATAGATTGCCTCAGCATCACTTCGGTTATTTTGAGATGCGAAAACAATCCTTTAATTTTATATTTGTTGTTGCTTATTCCCCTTGGATTGAACATCAATTCAAACTAAGTTGAAGAGATCGGAGAAATAAGGTTTCTATAACTTCTGAGGTTAAAGATCACTGAGCATCCGATGGCAAAAGTCTGATTTTAACTCATTTGAAGATAACACGTAATACATTGGCTCGCATAGCCCACATTAACTAGAGGGCCCTTTCACTCTCCTTACAGATAGAAAAGTGGGTAAAAAATAACCACGCCCAAACCAGGACTCGAACTCAGGACGCACACATCACTGGGCAGATGCGCTACCCCAAGGACAGGACGCCGGCAACTTTGCTGTTTTCTTTGAATGGATGGTTAAGCGGCGTTCCTACGACCTGTCCGTCTGCAGACGAGGTACGCCTTCCCCCTTGACCCTCTCTTGTGTTTTCCTTGAGTCTTTTGATGCCTGTCTAGTTTACAGACTAATTGTCGGCAAATTGGACAGGCATTAAAGTACCCCAAGAAACTACAAGAGAGGGGAAAGAGGGGGAAACGTGCTTTGTCTGCAGGCGGGCAGGTCGCAGAAACGCGGCTTTATATTGATGTCAGATTTAGAAGTGCGAGAGTTATTAGAACTATCACTTAGGTAAAGTTTGATATGATAGAGTTTGCTGTCACTAAAAACCACTTCTGATGGTCATAAGGTATAAGCAAAAATAGTTGATAAAAAAGCATATGGTTACGTTTTGAAAAGTCGATTAAAATTATTTTTAATGTTATACATATTCTGTTTTCTGACACGCACGCACGCACGCACGCACGCACACACACACACACACACACGCACACACACACACAGAGAGAGAGAGAGAGAGAGAGAGAGAGAGACTTGTAACGGTTTTGAAAAATCAAAAAATGAACAATATTCATACGAGATGGATCATCAGAAATCAACCATTTTAATTAGATAAAAAGATGCGGATGGATCACTTTATGAAGAAGTTCTTATAAAATAATGCGAGAACAATGATAACTTTCTTTGAGAATTAAAACGCGGGTACTCCATAAGAATTTGCCGAAGTGTCATTGGTCTTTGGCATACTGTACATCGAGGGGCGTGATTCCTCAATAACAAAGCTTTTGTGCGAGTCTAATATGGCCAATTCTTAAACGGATAATAATTGTATTCAATTTTATGCAGGATGAAGCGGACCAAAAAGATGATGGGACGTTTGATAGAATGAAGCTTATTTGCCTCTTTGCAATCCCATTATGTTTGCTGGTTTAAATTAAGAATGGTTTATATACCTTTTGATGTCATTAATAGGAACAGGGTCATTTAAAAGAATAGTGGCGGATTTTGCTGCCTCGTCAGCCAATCCATTGCAGGCAGAGTCAGGTGAGGAAGTTACTATCTAACCGAGTCTCACTCTTCAAATTGCTAAACCACTTGAGGCTGCGTTGGCCTTCTGATAAGGTCTCGGTTCGTAAGTCGTAGAGTTTCAGGTTCGAGTCTCTATTCCACCGAAGAAACATCGCGTAAGAAGGTTTGTTGTACGTTAAATTCGTCCTGGCGAAACGTCCTCCAGCTGTTGTGGTGTAAAGAGGAATGGTACCAGCTCAAGTGTCGTCTTCGTCCTCTGACCGAGGTTCAAAATTATGAGGTCTGTGCCAAAATAACCCTAGTGTTGCTTTAAAACGGGACTTTAATATAAATGAAATAAGCTAAATCGCATGATAATGTTTATAGACTTGCATGAATCAGGAATGTTATGAATGTCATTGCTTGTGGTAAACAGCATGAGACAAAAAGATTTCAGATTTTTCTACAGGGATACCGTTGAACCTAGACTATGTATGCATATGTCGTATAATATATGTATGTATGTATATG
>JAOUZG010030082.1:4999933-5013701 GCA_026289955.1 Argiope argentata
AAAATTAACATTATTATCAAATTATTTTTAAGTAAGTTATAACTACCTGCATAATCACGTTATATTGGAAAATCAATTATCTATTTAACTGATTTTGTTATATTCTAATCGATAGATCCTTTTAGATGAGTTATTATTATTATATTGGATAAAAGTTTATTGTTTAATTAAAATCCATCACAAAGATTAAATGCCTTTATTTGTTATTAAATAAATCAATAACTAACAACTATGGTTAGTTTTTTTTTATTTTTTTAAATTTAGTCATTTTTTATGATATTTGAGTCTTTTATTTGCATCTAATACGCTGCCGTATATTTCAACTGATTGCGATAAAACTTTGCGCTTGAGTGGAAATTACAGGCATAATACAACTTTTATATCAAAAGTTAAAAAAAAAGAATAAATATTATTTATACTTCTCTTTTATATATCAATCAATTTCTGTGAATGGATGCAGTGCCGGATAGAAAATAAATATAATTATTCCTATCACTCCCAATTAAACAAGATAGCTATTTCAAAATTCAAACGATATTTCTAAAATTATTTCTTCAACTGCAGCAACATCCTGGGGACGAGACTGTAAGGAATAAAAATATATTTTCCCAGATATCAAAATAAGAAATGGAGCTAAATAAATTAATCTTAAACATGTTGATTGTTAAAAATGTGTTGAAATGAGAAATATTAATTTTTTTTATTATTTATTTAAAAAAGATCTCTTACTGTATACTACAATAGTACAATATGTATACTTAATATACTGTATACTTAATACTTACTGTATATTACAATACTGTATACTACAATACTGTATACTTAATACTTACTATATACTTAATACTTACTGTATACTTAATACTTACTGTATACTACAATACTGTATACTTAATACTTACTATATACTTAATACTTACTGTATACTTAATACTTACTGTATACTTAATACAGCATATTATTTCACTAATGTACTCCCTTCCCTGTTTTGTTGTATTTTATTTAATTGTCAATAAACCGTTATTAAATGTACACTACACAATTGTGAGAACTTCACGAAAAACTAATGATATTATTCTTTTATAATCATTCAGTTTTCTAATTACCAGCGTTGCCACCGTGAATATAAATCCTTCTGAAACACAGTGGTTGCTCAGGTAACTCGCCCAGAGCAAACTGATCCGTAAACCTCAAACTTTCATAGCTTTAGCTACAGGCGAATACTTGCCGTCACAAGATGTATTGATCTATCCAGCTTTCGGTTATGTAATAGTGAATAAAAAAAAAGTGCAATAAATAAGAACATTCTGGCGATTCACGCGGCGCTTCTGGGAGCCAAATCAGCATGATTATCGTCGTCTCTTTCGTGACTACGCGTTTCAGGTTCGGAACGTGGAAAATAAATGATATAGAATCTTCCTTGCTTTTCTTTTTTTTGTGAGTCTACCGTTCCAGATTCTGCAGACTCTTTTTTCTCGGCTGTTTTTTCTTCTTCTTTCTCTCTAGTTCTTTTCTTTTAAATTCTTTTTATTTCATCTACGTTAGTGGTGTACTCGATACCCAGTTTTGATTTGCAATGTTTTTTTTTCCAAAACATTTTTCGGAGTGCTTTGGTATTATTATTTCAAACTAGCCGCCTTTGGCGACCAGTCGGTTCGCCAATATTAATGCTCGCTAAAATTTTCACATAATATTTTAAGTAGCTCACCAAATATATATTCACCAAAATATATTTATACCAAACAAATTTTGATAATTAAATGATTCATTTATAGTATTATTTAGTATGATTTTCTTCAGATGTTCTGTTCATTGTACTACTCATCTTTCTCTTTCTATCCGAGCAATGATTGTCCCGGAATTGATATTTTACTTACATGGTGGAGGGAAAGGTCTAAAATTCTACGTTTTAATAGAATAATGATATTCAAATTTTCATAAATGTAAACACAATAAACAAATAAAGACACAATTGATTTTCAAGAGATGCGAAAGTTTAAAAACAGCTTGGAAAATGCCGCGCACAGAGGAAATAATGGTGGCACACACACACCTTTCTTTTCTTTTTTTACTATTCTTTTTTTCTTCACTACTTTTCTTTCTACAAACCCTTTTTTCCCTCTGTTATTTTTTTTCTTTATTTATTACTTTATTATGACTTTATTTTGAGCAGACATAGATTAAATATCCATACAGACTAATAATAAAAGCAACTATTTTCTTTCTTTTTTAAACATCCCGTTATCTATGAATGAAAACCAACTGACTTCGCGCATTTCTTTCTAAACATATGATAATTTATTACTTCCTGCTATCTTACTCGGTTTGGGGGAAGGAAATGAAGATTTTTGGCGGGAAAGTAAGAAAAGTGTCGTTTTAACTATTTTCCTCGCAGTTTTTTTTTTTATCATTTTTTCTCTCCATAAGAACCATCCTCGTGTCTTAACGAAAATATTAAAATAAAAATTAGCCGAATCGGTCGAGCCGTTCTCTAGTTTTGCGCTTAGCAACGCATTTCGAGTTGCATTTTATTAATATAGATAGATATGAATATCTAATTTTAATCAGCAGATGAGTATGAATTGGAATTGAGATTATTTAAGGTGACCAGGAACTTTTAAAATGACTTTTTACAATTTTTAGCATAGCAATTTGAAATTTTGCAGGCATTAAGAGTAACACTTTAGGAGATGGCAAACAAAATTTTAAAGCATTATATCAATTTATTTATGAGTTAGGGAGGTAATATCATAAAATATTAGCGATAAATAACGTTAATGAAAAATGTTCCAGGCTCTCCAGATTTGTTCGAAAGAACTCCAATTTTTATTATTATTTTCTCTAACCCTTTTGAAACAAAAGTTGAGAATAATTTTAAAATTTGAGTATGAAATAACAAAATTCACTAATATAATAACTTAAAACTACTGATTTAAAAAAAAACGTTTAAGTAGTTTTGATTTATTACTTTGGTTAATTTTGATATTTAGTACTCAAATTTCAAAATTAATCCCACTTTTTGTTTCAAAAGTGTTAGAGAAATTAATAATAAAAATTGAAGTGGTTTCCAACAAATTTTGGAACATTTTTCATTAACATTATTTATCGTTAATATTTTATTATATTAACCTCCATAACTCATAAAAATAAATTAACATAATGCTTTACTATTTTGTTTTGTTATCTCCTATAGTGTTACTCTTAATGCCTGCAAAATTTTAAATTGCTAAAGTGAAAATTGCAAAAAGTCATTTTAAAGGTCCCTTGTAACCATTAAACAATAAAAAAGGTTCGCGCTGCAGTATTTATAGATTATGACGGTTCAATTTGAAAACTTATAGAGATATTAGTGCATACTGTTATATAATCCTAAATACAATTCTATTCTATTTGAAAGTGAATTAATTATATTATTATAATAACAAGAAAAATCCATGAATCTTTACCTAAATCGTAATCACTGATCCGATTTCATCTGCTTTTATTTCTTATGAAATTTCATAATTCCTGGATTTCACATCAGTGGCCACTTGTCCAAACCCCAATCCCCATTTTAAAGAAATATCTCTAGAATAATACTCACTGTGTTCTCTACATGATAAAAAAAAGTCCTTGTATTAGTCGTGGAACAGTTAATTCAGGTGCAAATATTTTCCAGCGTATTAAACTAGATGAGGACGAGTTTTTTTCTATTGTTTATAAGCTGTAAATAAAACATTTGTGTTTAAACGCTACCCGTTTCTTTGATCGCACATCAAGTCATTAAGTATGGATTAGGATCGTCCGTATCTGAAAGCGGGGCCTCGACCTTAGGAGGATCCGAGTGAGCTGCAAAAATAAATCAATATCTGTATATTGGTAATTTTTTTAAAATAATTTAAAAATTAATCTTTTGTGAAGGATATTTTTTTACATTTCAAACTGAGGAATTATTGATTCAATTCGAAATAAAGTTTATTTTTAATTAAATTCAAAATGAAGCCTTCTGACGCCTCAATGATTAATAAGATTATAACAAATGTGCCACTAGATGATCTGTGGTATAATTCGACTGGGGTAAAAATAAGTTTGGGAAATCAGGGAATTATCTGGAAGTATGAGGGAAAACATGGGATTCATGATAAAGAAGTGGAATTCTGAATTCGCCTCTGAAAAATAATTAATATGAAATATCGAATTAAAAGCCACGAAAGCAATATAGATTCTTATGCAAAATGTTAATTGGCGATTATTTCTTGTGATTAATTTTCAATTTATTACACGATGTTACTTGAAATAGACTGACGATTTTCAAAAATGCATAGCAGGAAAACTCCATCTATCGATAATTTTTGGAACAAAAAACAAAATAATAGGGAAAGGGATTTATGCTCAGTCACACATAAATTTGCTGATATAATTGTTTTTTTAACCTTAGCTGTTTTCATATGAAATATTTTTGAAAATCGACTGGACACACTGTATATAATATCATTATAATGAAAGAGTGGAAATGATATTGGCGATTGGCTTGCTGTAGAAGGTACTTATATCTCCCTACAGTTTCTTACATTGTTCTAAGAGTTTCAGTGGTTTATTCCCCGTTTTTGGAAAAGATATATACGGCTTGGAGGATTCCACCTAGGCTGTAATTAATTTCTTGCTGCAGATTCATATCGTGTTATTTTTATTTATGATGAATGAAAAAAATCACAAGTTTTATATATTTAAGGTAGAAAGTCTGGGCTAGCTTTCTGGCACAGAGGTAGCGCCTCTTAATCGTGTTCTGGATGTCCCGGGTTCGAGTTCCGGTTAGGGCATGATTGTTCTTCTGTGTGCTATCTGTGAGATGTGTGACTGTGCCCTCATATAAGAAGGGGCTGTGCAAGCAAATGTGGTGAGTGTGTAGCTAAGTCCTACTCTTGGCCCTAGTTGGCGCTACTTCAAAAAACAAGAGGCGCTCCTTTCGGCTTAAATCATCTGCTGTATCAGCAGGGAGCTTATCCATGGCAGGTGCCATAAGTAAAAACAACAACAGAAAGTCTGGTACTTAATAGCATTATGTGTAAGAGAATCACATCATAAAAAGGATTGAAAATTAATGAGTATTTGAAAGACAGAAAAGATTTGGCATCTAATTACTGTCGTAAAAAATGCACCACTGTTGTGTTGCAGAAACACACAAAAACAAATTCAGCCTCCTTAGAAAAAACTTAGCTGTTTCATCATGATTTGAGACTTTTATTCTTTTCTTTTCACAAGAAGATTCTAATGCTTATTGTCCACTGTTTTCGGATATTCGTCTGTCAAAAAAATACCAACAAATACTACATGTATTGTCAAGTTTTCGCTTAGTCATTACCAGAAATTGCGAAAAATATTACTTCTTCCAAAGAAATAAAACAGTCTGGTATGTCGTAATGTCAACTAGGAGAAGTAAATGTCACGTCATATGTCAGATTTACTGCGGTTTCATTTCACATCCTATCGTGTATATTTCATACGGCGAAGCAGGAAAAAAAAGCTACGTATTATGCAATTCTGCAAATTTAAGACTTACGAAACGAATAAAACGACTTAACTTATTTTGTCCGAATTGTTTTGGTGGAATTTTTGGGGTTTGTCTTTTTTGTCTTTCTTTTTATACTTTCTGTTTCAGCTTTTTTTATATTCTCTATTTTTATTACACAAAGAAAGCAGTTCATGAGAAGCTGTAAAAATATATTCTGAGATATTTAGTTCCATATATAAAATATAGCCAAATTTTGATTTAGAAAAATAAATGTAAAATTCATATAGATGAATCTTTTCTTCTCATAAATTATTAGTATAAAACAATAAATTTTTATAAAACTACGCAGTGAGCTAGCATTGTTAAATTTGAAATCTCCATTCTTTTTTGGATTCACTGATTTGTTTGTTAAGTTGCAATGATGTTCATTTTCACTTTATTTCAGCATACATAGTGTACTGAAAGTATAGTAATGGTTAATAAGTTAGAACTCGAAACAGATCTCAACCTTCCGAAAGACATTCCTGAGTTCCAAAAAATTCCTTTTTGGAAATTGTCCGTTTGTCTCTCTGTGACAAAGATATTTCAAAAACTCCTTGAGGTAAACGAATGAAATTTCGTATAGGTCTTTGTAAAATATTAAATTAAATTATTGCTGCTTTCTTGATTAAACAATAATTTATCTGATAATGAAGATTGTATCCTGGGTGAAATGACTTGAATACACAGGTTTTCTTTTAGGTGGTTTATTGGTTAACATCAACAACAAAAGGCACATGATTACGCCATAGTGTAGATAATAAAGATTGAATCCTGGGTGAAATGACTTGAATACACAGGTTGTCTTTTATGTTGTTTATTAGTTACATCTACAACAAAAGGCACATGATTACGCCATAGTGTAGATAATGAAGATTGTATCCTGGGTAAAATGACTTGAATACACAGGTTGTCTTTTATGTGATTAATTAGTTAACATCAACAACAGAAGGCACATGATTACGCCATAGTGTAGATAATGAAGATTGTATCCTGGGTAAAATGGCATGAATACACAGATTGTCTTTTATGTGGTTTATTGGTCAACATCAACAACAAAAGGCACACGATTAGCCCATAGTGTAGATAATGGAGATTGTATCCTGGGTGAAATGAAGACACAGGTTGTCTTTTATGTGGTTTATTGGTTAACATCAACAACAAGAGACACGTAATTAGCCATAGTGCGGGTAATGAAGATTGTATCCTGGGTGAAATGACTTGACGACACAGGTTGTCTTTTATGTGGTTTATTGGTTAACATCAACAACAAAAGGCACATGATTACGCCATACTGTAGCAGGCCTAGAGAACTACATATGAAATTTCGCGAGAGAGAGCCGAGATAACACTTCTCTTAGAACGAGGTTCAAGCTCGCTTACTGGAAAAAAAAGAATATACCGACATCAGCAGTCAGATCACGTGGTGTTAACATGATTGGCAACTGGCTCCGCCCAAG
This sequence comes from Argiope argentata, assembly GCA_026289955.1. Classification (NCBI taxonomy): domain Eukaryota; kingdom Metazoa; phylum Arthropoda; class Arachnida; order Araneae; family Araneidae; genus Argiope; species Argiope argentata. The sequence goes on from JAOUZG010030082.1 coordinate 5,006,924, forward strand.
AAGACCACGTGGGTAATTTAATTTTTAACTGTCTTGATACTAAATTTACGAATATCTGTCAAATTTTGCGAAAACTCTACTCCGAAGAAGTCCGTCTGTCTGATTTTTTTAAATATAAGTTAACACAAAAACTATAAAATGAAAAGAGTTAGTTAGATAAGATACGGCTCACAGATTTGACATACTAATGTAGACACCTGCCAAAGTTTGAGCCAAAACCAACAACTGAGTCAGTCTATACTTTCAAAAACGTGTTAAAGTGATCACTCAAAAACGGAGTGACTTAAATATACCAAATTAGATGTGGAATTTTGAAACAACAAGTGCAATTTTGTTTCAAGTCTTTGTTCCAATAGATTGAGCAAAAAATCTAAGTACAAATTCGATTTTCGTGTATTCTTAACTCGCTGCCTGGGATTAATCGCCAGAAGAAAAAAAAAAAAAAAACTCGTTACGAACGACACGACAGATTCAGTAAAAATGCTAAATTCACGCCAAGGTTTAACATTTCGTGACTATTTTTCGCCAATGTCACGTGAGGTGTTCTCTGGTATGGCAAATTTAGTAGAGATTAAGCGAAAATTTTAAGACCTCCCTCTCTGGTTTTATGGGCAATGTAATATAGCTCTTATACAGAAAATGTTTTTCGAAATCGTGCATTCATGAATTAAATTATAACTTTGGAATTCGAAAAATTTCCGTAATGAGAAAAGGATTATGAATTAAATTTTTTAAAGAAAGAACATGAAGCAAATAAGATAAGAAGGGGCGAAAAGCTGACTTAGCAGTTGAAAGCGTTCTAAAAATTTCACTTGAAATCTGAAATGAAAAATACGAAAGTTGTATTGGGGAAAAAAGCACTTTAACTACAATTAAATATTTTAATTGAAATTTTGTAAATATTAAAAGTCAAAAGAATAATCAAGCGGAATACTAAGCAAAAATAAAAATAATAAAGACATCGTTAAAAATCACGAAAAATTATAAAAAGTATAATTTCAAAATTAAAAAATATATTTTAAATTTTGAAGTAGAAATCAAAGAACTTCCTCGCTAAAACCTCAACAAAACAAATATATTTTAATCTAACATATGATTTAAAATGATAAATCAGTTTGAAAATGCTATGTAAAAGCTGAAATCTGATTTCTTACGATAAAAACTCGAAGAAGTATTTAATATTGCTTCTACTTAACGAGCTGAAATACAAGTAATTATAAAAAATGACTCTATTAATAGATTCGTTTAGGATATTACAGGTTATGCCCTAATAACGGTTTATAATTTTATTCGCTTGAATTATTGTGGAATTTAAAATTTTATTATCATATTCTCGGTACTATTGTATGTTGTATTAACAAAGTATAGCTTATTTTCTTTGATTTTCTACAAATATATGATTTTATCTCTTAATTATTTAACGATTAAATACTTTTTTTATTTACAACATTTTTGTTCCCTTTTGCTGGCTAAGTCATCAAAATGTCTGAATGGATCCTTTATAATATTCGTAATTATTTTCGACTGACAAATATTCAATCGAATCGATCAGTATTCATAGCTGTACCTTGTCGATTTAGTATAATTACATATTACATCTGCCAACTTAATTACGAATACGAATATCTAACGTTTTAAAGATATATTGGTCCTATTAAATCTCTCAAAATAATTGTTCTCACTTCAAGTTTTAATGGTAAGAAACTTTATTGATGATCTACGTTTGCATGGACTGCTAACCATCAATAAAAATCACGGAAGACAAGATCTTCAGCATTAAGAAATTATATTCCAACTTCATTCATGTCGTATCCACTGGAGCTGATCTAAGCAGCGGACTCGTTATTTGTCGACAGTAGCTTCGTCAAGCTAACCAACGGATCGGTGACTCGCTCAGATTTCTGATAGCATTTGACTAATAAGCGGTCTCTTTATGTCGGATCGTACTCGTAATAACTGTTATAATGATGGAACTTGGGAAAAATATGGAAATGAGACCCGTTTCGGAGGATTCTTTGATAGTTCTGTGCTAGTTGAGATGTATTTGGGTTGATCGGAAGTATTTGGAACGATATTTGTTATTGGGTACGGTTATCAAGATGGCGATCGTCGAATTTTAAAAGGAATGTTGCCATTTTTTAACTGATTGAGATTCATATTCTTTTGTTTTTGTTATATGAAATACTGTGTAAATTACTGTGTTAGTATGCATTGCTGATTTGATTTTTAATCTGTGGAATAATTTGGAAAGACATTATCCAAGTGTTAAATCATTTCTTTCGGAATGTTTTCATATATACGTTATTTATGACACATTCCTTTCTGTGACATCTTTTTTTTTGGTTTTGCTCCAATAAGTTTAACTTTAAAAATTATAAATACAGCTAACTGTCAAAATATTAGATTAATGAAAATTTCATAACGGTAATTTTATGATGTTCAACGATCTTAAAATTTAATCATTCATCGTAAAGTTAAATTTCTAAGTTTTAAATCATTCATTTAAAAAAGAAGCTTTTGATACGGCAAATTGATTTTCTTCATGATTGTTCGAAAGATTTTTACAGCATTTAGTAACATAGTTTACCTAAAAAAATTCGAAAACATTTGCAATAATTACATTTAGTATAATTAAAGCACTTATATTGTTTATGAATTTGATTTCTAAGTTTAATGGGTATGTATATTTATATTAAACAATATATATTATATATTTATATTAATTTATATATTATTATTATTATTATTATTATATATTAATTATTATACATTAGTTATTATATATTAATATATTTATATTAATCAAAATCTATCAGCATACAATAGACTTTTTTAAGCTTACTTTTTAAACATTTTTACTTAAAAGGTTTTGAATTATTTTGTATAATGGCTGATATATTGACTGCAGACGATATATAAATTTATCATTCCATATCAATTAAGAGTTTTACGTATTATTCCCGTATTATGACTCAATCAAATATTTAACTAAGAAGAAAGCCTTACTGCAAACGACTATTTATATATTTTATATTATTTTATTTTATCAAGCGTTAGATGGCATTATTATGAGTTTCAATTCTTTTCGAGAATTCTCTGAGAATTTTTTTGTGATCCAAAAATAAAAATAAATTACAATTCCTTTAATTATCTTATCATCAAAAAATGTAAAACATGCCATTATAGCATTTGCTTCTTGTAAAAATTATTATTTAATTAAGAAATTGGAAAGTTTCTTCCATGTAAGTATTCTTTAAAAAAATTTCATAGTTTCATGAACTCGCTTCGGAATAGCTAAAATCACAAATATTTTTTTAAAAAATCTTTTTTTCCTTTTTGAAAGTTATGCGGAAATATATGTTCAGAAGTCAAATAATTTTCCCAATGCAAACATCGACATTTCCAAAACGGTCGTGAATTCTTCTTCGTCCACTTATTTTTGATGAAATAAACCCAGCTGATCAAATAGAATTCAAAATGGCGGCGGACCGAACACCTGACAAAACAGAGAGCGTCGGCAAAGGGTTTTCGTCTTCGTTTCTATTAGAATTCCTGCCAAGGAAAAGAATGTTTACGAACAGGATTGTGTACACCGTGTTTGATTGATTGAAGCATGATTTTGACGTTTGATTGAACTTTGTTTAGTGAGATTAGGCTTATAATAAAATATTTACCAACGTCATCAATTTGATTTTACGAAAGAATAATAATGTCTAATCTTTTAGGTTATTGTATCTTTAATGAATAGATTATGATTAAAAATAGCATAACTAATAGTGTAAATTGAAATTGACCATCTTTTTAAAAGAGAAATATATAAATAGATGTATAAAGGATGCGAATAAAAACAGCGTCATATATCATGTGTCGATGAAGGCACAAAACTATTTTACTAATAATGGAAATTAAGTTTATTTTATTTTTTTAAAATTTTAAAGGAGATTCAGATTTCCATTCCATAACTTTATACCTAAATAATGTTTAAAGCCTGGTTCATATATTATTATGTGAGAACAGAATGTTTTGGTTAGAAGGTTTCGATGCCTTCGAAATTGATGAAAAAAAAATTATTTTTATCTGCTTTTGTCAATATTGAATTATTATTACGTATAATAATAATTCAATATTATTATACGTAATAATAATTTGAAAGCCGATGCTTTTTCATAAGGTTGACCTGCTTTTACCAGTATTGCTTTATTATTATATAGGCTTCATTGAAGCAGATGCGTTTTTAAAAGGCTGACAAAGAATTATGACATAATAGCAGTTATTTATCTCAAAATCGGTTGGGCACCAAAATTTTGTTTGTCAGCTAGGAAAATTGAACATGAAAGTTTAAATTTTTTTTATATAATAATAATGTGTGTGTAGAGAGAGAGACCAATAGAGAAGTTTCTTGATTGTTTCAAACCTGTTTAAACCGGTTAATGACTTAAATTAATTAAGATAAATAATAACTTAAAAATAATAATGTTCTCATATGATAATTTGAAATTTACTGCCGAAGATTTCATTTTCTTTATTTTTATCTTATTTTTTACAACTCATTTCTAATTATATGGTATTGATAATGCATATATACATAAGAAGTATATTTAATACCAGTGCGCATGTGTGAATCCAGGTATTAAAACAAAAAGAAATATTGACAAAATACCTATAAATATACTTTTAAATTATTAAAATTAGAGTAAAATTTTTATTGAAATAAAATAAACGTCACCGAGAGGCTGCTTTTTGAAATTTAGAATGACTTTAAAATGTTTTTTTTTTGTACAATAATAAACTCTGAAGTTATTGAAGAAAAAATTTAAATTGTAGATTAATTTTTTATTAGCAATTTAAATAAAAATTTTCAGAATAATAACGATCTAATAAATTATAACTATCTGCCGAATTGGATAATTCGGGGCTTTATGATCCACACTGGCGACGTTTTGAACGATATTTTCAATTATTTTTCTGCCGTATAGATTGTATGCCAGATTATAAATAATTGTTATGTTATGCCAGATTATAAAGAATTGTTAGTTAAGGAATTATTTGTTATTAAAAAAAGGAAAAATAAATTCAACTGAGACTTTTTGAAAATTATTTTTCTGCAATATACCATTCTTAACATTTCAAATGTATTCGAAAATTCGTCTTTTCTGACCCGATTCTTTAAACCCATTTTAAATAACAGCGATTTTATTTTCTTGATGACTCAAAATCTTTTTTTTTCCTACAAATTTTGTTATGACCATTGTGCTAGCCAAATAGAGTATCGCAATGAAAATACTGGTTCTATTGATACCAACCCCTTGTCCTGTTCTTCGGTACGATGATTCCATTCTTTGCGGTATCTCACCATGTCAGAAGTCTGCGTGTTGTCTCCGTTGGACAGCAGACGGACGGCCTGTTTGTTCAAGAGATGAATTTCACATTTTTTTTAGCGTGCTTTGATGTTCTTGGTTGATAGCGTCTTAAAAGAAAACTAGGTGAATAAAGAAGAACGATTAATAATGTTCACATGGAAAAAAATGGGAGTCTTTTTAAGTGCGAGAAAAAATGAGATACAAATTTTTTCGAAGATAATTTATTTTTATTCTTTGAATGTTAAAATAATTCAATTCTTTTTGTCTGTGTAGAAACTTGATTCCTAGGAAATGGAAAAAAATCCACAGTTCTCAATTTTTTTTATTTATTACGGGAACCTCACGTCTATTTCCTGTCTTTACAGACACCTAAGACACATGAATCAAAATTCTTGGTATCGTACTTTTGTTAATGTTTATGACAGCATATCTTGACTCTATCCTAGCGAAGCTGTTCAAATTGAAAGATTCTTTAGGTATTGAAGTATTTATATAATTTTTTTAAAAAAATTTCTTATGTATGAAAATACAGAAAGAGAAAGTCGTATATACAACAAAACAATGGCCTCAAGATATTGATGAATTTCCTTATTTTAAAATTCTTTGAGTCACTGAAAATATACTTTTAAAACTGTATCTGCCTCTTTTTGAATGTGATAACTCGAAAGACTTAGAAAGATTAAATTTGAAATCTGGCGTATGAATCAAAATTTGAAGATTTTTTATCAAATTTTAAACGAAATCCTTCCAACATATTCTGACTGTTTATTTATTCATGTGATAGTGAATTTGATAGCTGGTTAACACCACGAGCTGCTTGCTAGAATTTTACACATATTTAGTGAATGCCTATTATAAATCCTATATATCTATCATTAATTATATACATCAAAGATCCTTTATATCTATCATAAATCATGTGTAAATCTATCATAAATCATATCTATGTATCATAAATCATGTGTAAATCTATCATAAATCCTATATATCTATCATAAAACATGTAAATAGTATCAGATATCTGTAAACTACAGGCTCCGTCGAGACTGTGTGTGACGTAATTAATGCGTCTCTCATCACGTCCAGGTCACCATGTCGTAATAGGGTTGTCAGTGTTTTATTGTGAATGCCATTATTGGGACGTTTTAGAAAAATAATTTTATATACAGTTTAGCAAAAGAAATTAAAAATTTGATTTTACTACGACCTTTACCGAGACAGTGTACGAGAAATCGTCCCGAAGAGAAAATAGAGAGAATAGTTGTTTTAGAAGCATACCCTGATGTTGAGCATTTAACGAGAATTCCTATAATCATCTTTAAACTATTACCATGTTTGACAACATTTTGGATGATGAGCATTAAAGAGTCAATTACATCACACAGGGCTTCGACGGAGCTTGTAGTTTATATATATCT
>JAOUZG010030082.1:5027638-5048340 GCA_026289955.1 Argiope argentata
AATGTGATGAGTGCGCAGCTAAAGTGGTATTCTTGGCCCTAGTTGGCACTGCTTCAAACAAGAGACGCTTATTCTTCGGCTTAAAATCTGCTGATGTATCAGCGGGGATTCTCCATAGCAAGTACCATAAGTAACAACATGTTATAATACTGTTTACATGAGAAAGGTTCATTTACGCAATAAATAAGACTAAAGCAAAGTAATTAAAATAACACACTTTAATGTCTAACAATTCGGCTGAATCTAAGATATGAAGTTTTATTCAATGATTTAGCTCTATTAGCTCTATTATTCAATGATTTAGCTCTATGCTGGACGAGTCAACTGGTCACCAGAGGTAACTGATATACTACACATAGAAATCTAAAATATTCGTTTGCTTCAGATGAGTTAACTTTAATTGACAATCATGACAGCTTTGATTTATCTCGTTAAATACTTCTTATGAAATTTCGACATTCGATTTTTTAAAACTGCTGATAGATAATGATGGAAGCATTTTAACCAATTGTTTTTTCATCGCCATTTTTTATTGAATTTTTTCAACAATTTTTGTGAAAGAATCATTACTCAAAATTTTATTTGAAATTTTAAAACTTTTGAAAACATTTTATATCATACGAGTTTGTGTTTTTACTTTATTTTAGTCCTTTTGATGTTTGGTTCTTTTTAAACTCGTAGGCTTTCACACCATTTTTTGGCGCAGTTTGTACACAGATGGCTCTTGCGCCAAAAAAAATCCAACGAACCAGCAAACAATTTAACCAATCGTTTGTGCTCGGAGTTTCAGGCGCTAATCAACGTTGAACGATCAACGTCAATACGATCTTAATGGTTAAAAAATAGTATATCGAAGAACTTTCTTGTTTAATATGGTTGAATTTTCGTATTGAGAATGATTTAATGAATAATGTATAATATGTTTATTACTTTTAAAAGTATTGATGGCAAAAAAGTCGATTTCTCACTTTTATTTATGAATTGGATTTGACGAACAGAGCACTTAATCTGTAACTGCTTTATTATAAATATTCAGCTTAAATTTGGAAGTATAATAGGATTATATTACAATGATTATGTTATTGTTCTTATTAGCACTTGCCATGGACAAGTTCGCTTATACATCAGCGGATGTAAGCCGAAATAAGCTTCTCTAGCTAACTAAGGCCAAGAGTACGACTTTTGTTAGCCATTCATCACATTCGCTTGAACAGCCCCTTTTAAACGGGGGGACCATTCTCACACCTCACAGACAGAAATAGAACAACCATACCATAAGTGGGACTCAAACCCAGAACGTCCAGATCACGAGAAAGATGCGCTACCCCTGGGTCAGAACGTCGATAACAATGATTCTTAATTATCGCATTCAATTTTTTCGATAAATTGACATTCATCTGGGTTTTTTTTCTAATTCTCTTAATTTGATAATAGATGAGCTGTAATTTAAACATCGTAATCGCCATAATAGCCGGTCAAGTTCTTTTCAATAAGGACTAATTAATAATTCGGAATAATTAGGACGGAATAAATGTTGTTTTTTTATTGCACATTTAGAAATTCTCGTGCACTACTATCACACGGGGCTTACAGAAGTAGACTAAAAATTTCAGACCTAACGTACAGAACTGCTACTCACGCATCACCTTCGCTTGCACAGCCCCTTTTTACAGGGGGACACATTCAAATATATTACTTATAGAATAGATAAAGAACGCTGGCTTTATGGTACAGAAGTAGCGCCTCTCCCCGTGTTCTGAGACTCCCGGGTTCGAGTCCCGGTTCGGGCATAGTTGTTCTTCTGTGTGCTATCTGTGAGATGTGTGACTGTGCCCCTCTGTAAAAATGGCTGTGCAAGTGAATGTGATGAGTGTGTAGCTAAATCGTACTCTCGGCCTTAGTTGGCGCTACCACAAAACAAGAGACGCTTATTCGGCTTAAAATCTGCTGATATAGTCAGCGGGGGCTTGTGCATGGCAAGTGCCATTAGTAACAACAACAACACAATAGATAAAGGACAACCATGTCCGAACCGGGACTCGAACCTAGAACGCCCACCGAATAAAGTTTGGTACTATTTTAATAAACAATTGCTGCTATAAAATCGCATGATTGAAATGTAAACTATTAACCTTACAATTTTCAGATATCTTTGACAAAAAAAGTTGATCACAGAAAAGTTTTATTTGTTTCATTTTTGCACTGACGGATGTTATAAAATTTTAATTTTATTACAGCTACGATTACATGAAACGAGTCGTAACTGACAGTTGACTAAAGACTTTTAAGTAATATTGTCAACATTTCATTTGGAAAGACTTCCTTATTAGAAATAATTACGCCATCTAAAAAGAGAAAGACTTAAGAATTAAGACTAAACAGATATTAAACCTTTTTTTTATTCATTTTAATTTTAATTTTTAAAATTAATGAATTAAATAAGATTTAAAATAATAGTTATCTTTTTAAGGTCCTTACAGCTGATGTATAAGATTTCATAGATGCTTTAGATTTTATTAATGTCGAAAGCCTTTTGTTTCTTTGCGTGAGAGAACTCTACAGATTTTTGTATAATGATAATTTTCTCACGACTCATAGTTCCTCGAGAATCACTCATTAATTGGTTACTTTTATTAGTCAATGTCTGTGTCAAAGACATATTGTGTTATAGTGCAGAGCTATTAATTAGAGGCTTTTCAATTCCTGACGTCTCATTCCAAACACATACTACAGAGATATGATAACACAAAAGCTGCAATTAGGAATGTCTTCTTTTGCTATACGGCATGAAAAAACTTCAGATAAGTTTTTATCATGATGAAAACAGAAATCATTAAGATAACTTAATGAATGATGGGCGTTCTTTTATTAATTGAAGCGAATTGCTGATGTTACATTTACTGTTGTAAACAGATGCTTCAAACGATTGGGCGTTTAGATTGCAGATAGCGTTTCTTTACTTCATAAATAAAACAACATCTGTTTGAATCTATCTGTCCTTAATTACTGTCTGATTTTCTGTTACTAACGACTTTGGCATTTTCAAGAGATACGGCAAAAATTCTGCTTTGTAGGGGATATGGCAAAACTGCTGTATATGAGGGAAAAATATTCCTTGATAGTATTACCCAGCCACAAAAGCTGTACCGATTTCTTCAATATTTATATTATACGAACGTTCATTTCTAAATATGACATTAATAGACGCTAGTTTCTTATCATCCTCCAACCTTAACAACTGTATCAGTTCTGCCAATTTGTTTTTCCACTTTGAGTACATAGCTAACCATTCAGAATTCATCAAATCTGGTTGATGCAACTAAATTGATATCATTAACCACTTAACTGTTTTATTTTCTTTACTATCTAATAAGATGACACCTTCTGTTTTGGGAATATTTTCTTATTTTTATTCAGATGGAAATCCATTGAATACTTGACTTATCAATGCATTCGAAGTCATTTTAATATTCAGTTATAATCGTTATGAATGATTTATTTTTTGCTTACAACTATCAAAATTTGATAAATCGATGCATGCATGGTATACGGGAAAAACAATTTGGTTAATGTTGTTTACGAGCAACTAGTACTCAAATGCAGCAATTCTTATTTTAAGCTTCAAATTTGCATAATATTTATCCGTCCTTATCCTCTATTCATTCAGATTTCTATTTAATTAAATGAATAATCTTTATACTTAAACTTCGACGATGATATTAAGGAATGTTAAAGTATTTCGGAAAACAGTGACGTTATTTTTCGCTAAATAATTATTTATAATTTTTTAAATATTTGTTATGAGATACATTTTTCCGAAATGTATCTCATAACAAAAAATTTGAAATAAGTTGTACTTGAATATCCCAATGTATATCCCAATCATGCAGGATTTTCGAAACATTGTTCTGAAGTACAAATTCCTTTCGCAAGGAAACCTTCCAACTCAATCTGCAGCGAATGGAGATCTCGGCGTGCAGACTTAACCTCGTCATAATTCTTGATCCGTGAAGTTATTCCTCGTGACACTTTCTAATCCCTCCGTCAACAGAAATTCTCTTCTTTTTCATTGTATGGCAACGAACGTTGCAGACGATTAGCTGCCAGTGATTTATCTCTCTTGTTTCACTACCAGAAGTGGCAACGGCTCTTACGTGCGTCCGACACGAGCATTGCACATACGTGTCACGCTCGCTTCTGGCATTCTTTCGATTTGAAATCGTATTTTTTTTAGATTCGGAAGTTTTAAACATTTTTATCATAAAATATATAAAAGAAAGCGGATTTTTAAATATATCAAACGTATCATTTCTATATCACGTTATGTGCACGTTTAGGGATTGCTGTTCTCACGCTCGTGGCATGTATTTTTAATCTAGTAGGTGAATTTTTTCAAAATATTTCTGTCGTTTGATTATTCTGCATGTTAGAGATCCTTCGAATACCTATATAAATCTTGGTCCGCCAGAAAAAAGTTTGATTCGATGAGCACTCTCAACTCCACAAAAACGTGACTTACTTGCCCTAATGCAGGGGCTCTCAAACTTTTAGACATTGCGACCCCCTTTGTAGACTAAGTATTTTGGCTACCCCCTCCCCCCAAAAATTAACTCTGTCTAAAGTTTAGACAGTGATTTTAAAATTTTTTCACATACTCCAAAGTTTGTAGAGTATGTGTCGGGTATTGTCGCCACATCCCTTGACACTTCATCTTTCTCCTTACTAGTATCATCTCATCTCGAAACTTTGATTGATGAACAGTTAACAGATTACATTCCAGTTAAGGGTATGAGTGGGGTTGTGTGGATAGTTAATTGGTTCAGTGAGCAAGTCGTAACAAAAGCTGAGCTAAGTGTCCATCATCATGATCAACTGATAGAGATTTCAAGTGATCAGTCAGCTAAAGTAACTTTTAACAAAACTTACATCGACGAATTTTGGATACGCATTAAAAAGGAATACCCAGAACTGTCCACAACAGCATTGAAAACTTTGATGTCATTTTCTACACGTTACAACTGTGAACAAGGATTCTCCATAATGAGGAATTTAAAAACAAAATCAAGAAATCGTTTGACACTGGAAAATGACATTGGTTTGCGTGTTACAAAGCTCAATCCAGACATTAAAGAATTGGTTAATTCCAAACAAGCTCATATATCCCATTATCTAATAGAACACAAAAACCAACTTGCATGTGTAGTATGTGTAATCTTTTTTTAAAATGAAAACTACAGGAATAAATTAGTTTTCTTTAAACTTTTCTTCCACATCTCACAACCCCCCTGGACACATCCCGTGACTCCCCTGGAGGTCGCGACCCACCTTTTGAAAACTTCTACCCTAATGGACAAGCTGTGCGTTAATTACAACTATTCATTAGGCGTCGTTTAATGATTGGTTACCATACTCCAAGGCAACATCATTGTTTTCGAAACTCCAAGAAGGAAATCCTATTACGAAATAATCATAATTGAATAAGATAATCATTCATTTCTATTTAAACTAAATATTAATACATGTAATTCGTTCTTGGGGATATTTATTTTCTGCTTACAAAACTTCAATGTACTTATGTGAAATCCCGTCATTAAAAACTAAACTTATAAAAGTAATTTGATTTTTGGAGGCTCCGTCTAAATTTATTTATTCGCGAAGTTTTTTAAATGGATATCAGAAGAAAAAACCCCATCTAGATCAACGACTGCACGGGCTCGTTAGAAAAATAATTAATAAGTAGGTTAAATTATAAATTTCGCCGTTATAATTGATATTATTATTTTAAGCACATTTTCATTTCTACAGATTATTTTCATCTTACATCTGTGGTATTCTCAGTTTGATCCCAAATATATATAAAACATATTTGTTAAAAATTATAATGATATCATGTTTTATAAAGTTATTAAACTCTGAATTTGAAATATAAAATAAAAATGATACCATGTAATATATTGATTTTTAAACTGTAAACTCTAGATCAGAAATGATATGATGAAATATAGAGATTCTTAAATCGTAAATCTTGTGTACTGTGAAATACACGAATGCCTCGCGTTAAGAATATAATTTTCCGCTTTACGGATTTTAGGAAAATAAAATAAATCGTATGCCCTTTTTTAAATTTATAAAGAAGCAAAATTAGAAAATCTTTTTGTCATCCTAAATCAGTAATTATTCTCTTTTCTAAATTGGTCATTCTTTTATTAGATGTTCTTGAATTATAAACTATAGCAGTGCAATTTTATTTATTATTTTTATTATCGTTAATATCTTTTCCCTTCATTAAAATATCAAATAAGGAACAATTTTGAAAATCAAAACTATGAATATTGAATATCAGACAAAATTATATGCATAGTATCGCATTAATGAATTAAGATTTTACCTAAAAAGTTTTATGCTGTCAAACTTATTTTTTAAGTTTAGAATTACCATGTCAGAATATAATGTTGTTTTAGGAATGAGGTTTGTAGCGTCAACAAAATTCCGTAGGCGAAAAATAAAAGTTTTACTATCTGAACGAACATCTCAAAAAAAAAATCAGGTTTTAATGGCGTGTTATCACTGCATTTACAAAAGTTCTGATAAAAAAAATGTTCATGACTACAAGCAAATAAAACCTAGAAAATTGTCATCTTGAGCACGCGATTATATGAAATGAAATAAATAGGAAATGTGATATTTTTTAAAACAATCATTGCGAAACAAAGTTTTTTTGCATCGTTTGCAATACTTAAAGTAATTCATTCGACAAAACCATTAAAATGAATAAAAACATAATTTAACTTGCACGTGGTGCTTGGCTGTTCAAGAAATGATGTTCTGGCATGATACACTGAAATATGCATAACATATTTCATTTAATAATCTTTTTTTATTTCTTTTATTAAAACATATCAATACTCCTAAAACGGCTGAATATGTGTAATCTATTCTTTCACAACCTTTAAGTTTTCCAAATGACATGCAATACTTCAGCCCGAAACACTCAGAAAATGCGAGATGAAGAGCCACTGACGTAGCTCATCTCATTTGTAAATATTACAGCTACTTTCGGACCCAGTCTTCGCATTGTTACGCATATAGCTGTTTCAGACGACCTATGTAAACATTCGTACGAAGGAGCGATGTGAATTTTATTGTCTTGTCACGATGGCATTCAGTTAACTGAGATATTATGTCTTTGTTTTGCTAGGGTCTTGATACCCAAGACCAGTCAGCCTTGTATCTGAAAAGAATATTTATAATCACTGAAATCAAAAGATTGCTGAAACTTATTGATTTATTTTTATTTATATTGAGCAAAACTTTAATGTAGCAAATAATAGATTAACTAAAATTCAATATATGTATTTATAAAATGTCAGGAATAATTTAAGCTTAAATGAAAAAAAAATTGTTTAAAAAAAATTGCATGATTCTCCAAAAATATCGTTAACAAATTGTGTATGGCCTTTATATTTTTTATTCAGTCAAATGATAGTTAAGTTGACGTGATGCCCCCATGATCAGATTTATCATGAAGACAATATCATAGATTCGAAGAATATCACCAGTTAAATACGGGGTTTATAGCTTTTCTTGATAATATATCAATGATGGGGATTGCTTCTACTGTGATGATGAAGCGTACCTTCTAATGTGGTTGATGATTATGTTGTTGTTGTTATTTATGGCACTTTTTCAAGCCCGTTGTCTGGCATGTCAGCTATTTAAGCCGATTGAGCGTTTCTTGTTTTTAGTAGCGAAACTAAGCCCAAGTGTACGACTTAGCTACACCTTTTTTATGGGGCGGACTTCCATCATGCATTTCATTCATTCATCCACAGATCGTAATTTAGATCTGGAACAATCACCTCTGAACCAGTACCCCCAGTGGTATTGCATTCGACATGGAAGACTTTGTGACCACAACAGAGTTAACGTGCGCTAGCTATTACACACACGGAGAGTCTTCGTTTGGCGGGTTCGAACTCGCTTACCAAGGGATTCGAATCCAAGGCCCTACCAACCAAGCTACGCTGGCCCTCTTCCAGTTTGTAAGGCCTTACGAACATCTCTTGTTTGGTCAGCGTGCACCGATGTGCTCGGACTGCAATGTTAACTTTACAATACGGCAAATTTTAATTCAGAGTCCGAAACTTCATTCTCATAGTATGCGTTTTTTAAATTCATTAACATTGGAGATGCGTGAACTGCTTTAGAGAGCAACCTCACAAGAATATCTTTGAATTTTTAAGAGCTGCCAATGTTATCCATTTTATCTGATATCCATGGGATTTTAAACATTTAATCCGAATTATTTTTCAGTTATTGGAGTCGTTATTTAAAAATCTTTGTCCTTGAAACATTGGGTTTGGTTTTTATAAGTGTGAAACGTTGCTTTTTTGATAAAACGTTGGTTTTTACTCTTCTAGGAATATTTTCTTTAATAGACCATATGACAAGATACACGTACAACTTGTTTTGGTGCAGCATAGTCAGCTTTGGCTTTTGCACCCTAAAACTCCAAACATCCATCCATGCATCCAGATTATAAGGCTTGTCTTGTCTAGTTACTAGGAAACCATCTTCAATTTCCAAAGTTGTCACGACGGCATTTGTTTATCATACTTTGACAGTGTGAGGATACTTTACGTACGATTAGGATTGTGAAAATCTTCTCTTGTTTAAATCAATAACTCCATAGAGTCCTCAAAGCACCATTATTATTGTTATGATTACCTATGCAATGAGATACCTTTTAGTAAGTAATAAGTCAAATTACGGGGAAACGAAAATACATCGGGAAAATAATTAGTTTTGCTGTAACAACAATAATAGCTGTGAGAATACAGAATTCGATTTGAATACATGCTAGCGAACTCAGAGCTTTGTTGAGCAGATCATAAATGCTTATACCTAAATATTCTCTATCTTTTTTCATTTTAATATCCGTTTTAATCCTTTGCATTTAGTTTCTCTTCCTATGATTTTTTAAAATATTTTAAATCATTAATATCATGAAGTCACTTTTTTCTTCATTTACTTACTATGTAAAATATTTATCACCTATCTTTAATGGTGAAGTTTTTTTTTTTGAAAAAGATCAAGATATCTTTATTCCGGTTTCAGTAATTGTTGTTTCACACATACGAAGTTAACAAAGAAAAGGTATTGTAATAAACACATGAACATTATAACTCAAAAACCCATTAAGCTGGACGGATAAAATTTTGGTAAATTTCTTTTACATTAAATTTGTAGTATTTTTTTAATTAATGATATTCATTCTGAGAAAGTATGTTTGTTTGATTACCCGAATAGAAATTAACACGATAAGTGAAAAACGGAGAACTATAAGATTAAATTTTTTTATACTTTTGGGATTTCTAAGCCCCAAATTCAAATATCGAAATGTAAGAGAAAATTCACTTTTACCTTGATATTCTGGGAACTTTTAAATCAGAAGAAGCGATGTATTGAAACATGAATTAGAACCCAAAAAACATCGAAATCATTAATCCAGATTTTTTCATTTCCATCAACTTTTTTATTTGCGGGACTAAGACACATGCACAGAAATTATCTACGAATATTTACATTAATAATTTTAAGTGCATGAATTCTTTCCATAGAAGAGAGATATCTTTCGTTTCGTTTTTTGGTGCGACAGAAGAGAGCATCACCCACTTTTCGCCAAGGATATTTAGCGCCAAATAGGGCAACCCCATGTTGTCGTTGGAGGATATCTTCCTCAGGGAGATAAGACGCAAGAGCGCGGGGAGTTGGCGATTTTGAAAAGTGTGCCAAGGCGGTGATTTTCTCTACGGATCAACCCGTTCTTCAACCGAACGCAATCGAAAACTAAACTAAATCAGAACCGAAACTTGAACTTACATCTTTTACTGTGGGGTCATGGGATTTTTCCCTGACATCACCATTGCGCTTAAGCGAAAGGCTTACATCAATTTATGGTTTATCCAGGAATTTCAACATATACAGATTTTACATACAAAATATGGATACTTATCAAATTCGGAACCAAATCCACTAGGAACCCAGATCCAGTCAGTTTTTCCATGAGCATGGAAGTGCAGTATTTCAATAGGTAATGGCTTAAATGTATAAAATTTTGTTTATAGTTTTGTAATTATAGTTGTAATTCTGCTGCAAAATTTGGTTCGAACATCTGGTGAAAAGGTATCTAAAATACACATTCGATATTCCGGTGCCTGTATTTAGCCGCTTATCACCGATTAATCAAAAATGATTGAAGATAGGACAGATTTCCCTAACTATATTTTTGTTACTTATGATACTTGCCTATGGACAACCCGCCGCTGAAACATTAGCAGATTTTAAGCGTCTCTTGTTATGCGTCTCTTGTCTTGATTATGAGTCTCTTGTTTTTGAAGTAGCGCCAACTAGTAGCCAAGGGCACGACTTTAGCTACACACTCACTTGCACAGCTCCTTTTTACAGGAGGGAACATTCACATATCTCACAGATAGCACACAGAAGAACAACCATGCTCGAACCCGGGACTCCCAGAACACGAGGAAGACGCGTTATCTCTGTGCCAGAAAGCTGGCTTTGCTAACTATTGTCCGACTTTGGCATCTAATTAATAATACAAAAGTATAATTATTTGAAATATACTAATATAATAAGAGAAAATTTCCCATTGTTTGCTTATGTCCTATTTTTATGGTTTCATGACGGCATATCGTCATTCTACGTTTCCTTAAAATGATATGACCAGATACTATGATTTTTTTAATGAATTTTTTTAGATAATTTCACTTTTTCCTATTTACAATTTTCTTATGAAAAGGAAAATAAACCTATAATTTATGTGAATGTCTAATCATGTTCTGAAGGTTTCTTTACACATTGCCTTATTTCGAAATTAATTTATTAATTAACTAGTTTTATTTATAGTAACATGCATAATTATTCCAGCATGATCCATAATATTCGTGGTAATTATAAACGCATGTTTTGGTCTCTAATCATAGTAATGAACTGATTTATAGAGAAAATATATGTGTTAAATAAAAAAAACTGTTGCGTATTGCTTCAGAATTTATTTGATCGCATTTTCCGAAATAATCTAAAATACTTAATTTTTATTGAAAAACCAAAAAGTCTTTCATAAAATTTTACTTATAAGCTTGTATAACTATTTAATTTCTTCAATTTGGTATTCAAAGTAATTAATTCATAAATATTAGATCGTCAATTTTATCGGAAAAAGTTGGGAAATGAACCTTTCTTAAACATAAATGGCTCGCTGTCACAAGACATGTGAAGAAAATATATAAGGCATAAGAAGCTTATTTTAAAGTGAATAAGAATTATAGACCTAAGGTCGCAACACTAAATCAATATCTTCAATCATGTTGTTTCATAGATTGATAATCAATACTACTCTATGATTATCAATCTGTCTATTCTAATTGCAATTTCGAGTAGAAATTGCTAGTAGAGTAAAATCTGATGTTTTAAATTTTTTTAAGGAATGCAATAAAACAAAATATTTTAAATAAAAACTTATTAATTCTACATGATCTAAACATAGTTAGATTATGCTAAAATTACAAAAAGGATGCTCGATTATTTAATTAAAATACAGAATTAAATAAAATTATCAGACACATATCGGATAGTATTTTATGTAACAGATTTTTAGATATAAATATGCATATGATATTCAATTTATCAATAGCAAATTTATTGTCTATTTATTTATATAGAAGATAAGTATTTCCATTATATGGTTATTAATATTACCTTTTTAATAATTTCATATCTGTTTAAGATGTATATGATACATAATAAAATAAGAACGAATTTTGGAATTCTTTTATTTATTACTTTAAACATTTATCTCAATCCTAAGTTATTCCAATAACTCTGTGAATATTATTTTAACGTTGAAAGTATTTATCAAATATCTTTTTATTTAATGGCAGAAATTTTATGGCAATTGTTAACGCGTCCGAGGTCTTTCCTGATTTGTCATCCTAATGCCAAACCATACGTCATTGTTCATGAATCAGCTTTTGATTAAGCTGTATGCTTTGTGTTCAGCTATAGCAAACTTTCATTGGAAATAACTGTATAAAATTTCAAGAAATTGCAGCAAAAAATCAAAAGAAGAAATGATTTCCAACCGTGAATCACCTCTCAGTTCTCAAAATCCATGTGGTAAATTATCTATTTTCAGGTAACGCACACAAATGAATGTATGATTAGCTTACAGGTGGTAGTGTGATCTAACTTCCGTCCGATTTCCATCATTTCGAATCAATTAATCTTTTTAAAAAAATGCATCGATTTTTTTTGTGCCTGAAAGGTGAGAAAGTTCTGTCATTCATGATTTGCTATTTTCTAGAATGTTAACAGAAGATGCATTTTGAAAAGAATGAAACTTAAATTTAATGGTTGCTAAAAAGCCTGAACTTTGGTATATCTAATGCCAGTGAGAAAAGAAATCTCGTCATTTTGGTGGTTACTTTACAAGCGTAGTTAAGAACAAAAATTGTATAATGACCATTGCTTATATAATGTTAAATATTTAACGGGTAACTACATTAAAAAGCCAATTTTTTCTCGAAAATAGGGATTTTTAAAATTTAATACTTTTACTGTTCGAAAAGTTATTTTATAAAGCAGTTTGAATTTTTTTCCAAATGTTTTTAAGTCTGATCTCGGATTTCAAAGTCCGAAGTTATGGAGAGTTAACTGATTTTTATATTTGCATTTTAATGTTACTTTATATTTTAACAACAGCTATATCTTTTATATTCTTGGAATGCTGTTTTCTCAAATTTTCATGTTTGGTAGAATTTTCTTATAAAACACTGCATAGATTAAAATATAATGCATTTGGTTTGTTCAGATTTGGTATCATTTGTAGTTCCTGAACTAGAAAAGGGACAAGTATCGATATGGAAGCATTCAGTAGTTAATTTAATGCTTGACAATGCACAAAAGGGAAAATTGAAGCTATTTATCCCGTTTATAATGTTTAAAGAGTTGATAGAAATACAGCTAATATTTTGGTTCAGAAATTATGTAATATATTTCTTAAGCTGCAAAATTTTCAGCAAATTGCTTGATTGAATACATTAAAAGATTTTTACTTTATCCATTTTTGTAGCCAAAAACAATGGTATTTTTTTCCATTTTTTGAAGTAACTTTTGTTATTTAACTGGTTTAGTTTAATTTCATGAATGTTTCTTCAATCTATTTTTGTGCAAAAAAAAACATATAATTATTTTAGATCCTTTAAAAGAATTCATCCCCAACGTAGTCACAAGAAATAAATTAGTATATCCATTTTCTTTTAACTTTCACTAGTTTTTGAAAAATCATAGAAACAGCATTTTTTAATAATTATTTTAGAGCATTTTTTAAAATCATTTCTAACGTCGGTCACAAGAAAAAAAGTAATATATCCATTTTCATTTAATTTTCACTAGTTTTTGCATTATCATAGCAAAATTAAAGCTTTTCACGTGATTTGAATTCCTCCAAGATTTATATTAAATTTAGAAAACAGTCCGTTTATTTTTTTTAAAAAAACTTTAATTTATATTTAAAAGAAAAATAAATTGAAAAGTCTGAAAAAGTGACATATGTTTTTAAAAATTGCAGAAAATTCTGATAAAATAATTTAGATTGAGCATGCAGTTTTGTTTTATAAAATTTTTGTAACAGAAATATCGGAAATATTATTGTTGATTTAAATAAAAACGAAAATATGATATTTTATTAAATGTTCTTCTTTTAAACAAGAAATGACTAGCTAAATACCCCTAGAAAATTTCCACTCATAAGCAATGATAAATAGCTAATGTTGTTCCAAATCCTGTTTCTACCCAATTCTTACATTTAAAGTTCGTTAACATTGAATAAAGACCTTCATCTGATCCAATTTTCTTTTAATCGGCAAAAAGAAGAATGAAAAAAAAAATAATAATTGATGAATGGTTATTAAGGAGGTGTGACCGGTTTCGATCGCATAAAATAGCGTGGGAAAAGTGAAACAATAAATTATCGGACATTCAGATAGATGTATATGGAATTTCGGAAAACCCCCGTATGGTACCACATATGAAGTCCAAATCTGACCAGTTTATTTTACTTTCAAGTTCCCTTTCTCTAATGCCATTTTCGAATGATTCATTTAATTATAGATCTTATAGATAATAAGTTTATTAGGCTTTCATTCTTTGTTTAACATAATTAAATCTCGCTTTGGTAGTTCATTATGAATATCGAAAAAAAAAATGTTTTTTTTTATCGAAACTTCTCAAATTTTTGATGGGATTGTTTCAAAAAATATAACTAGCTTGTTTATATTTTAATTTGTCCTCTTTTTGACTTCCTTCATTTTGTTACAATGAATAGAAAATGTTTTGATTGATGCATATGATAATCTAAAAGTTAACAATAACTATTTTCAAAACTCTGACGAGCAGCTGGTTAGCTGAGAATATTGAATATAATAAATTCCTGTTAAATCTTTTGGACAAAATATATACCCATTTCGCCAAATTACCTAATATTGAAACACGAATTATTTTTAATGGGAAGAATCCCAATGAATCTTTCAAACGGAGACAATCTGGACATAAATATATCATTCATCAATCTTCTAAATGTAACGATATTTTAATTTTTTTTTATTTGTCTTGTCAATTACATGGATATTAAATAGAAGTATTCTTCTTTTGCTTTTAACAATGGAAAAAAGCTAAAGGTAAGATATTTGAATTTTTTTGGCAGCCATATAATTTAGGCATGCTGAAAATTAAGCAAAAATCATTTTTAAGAAATTACCAAAATTCAACGAAATTGTCTGATTATTAAATTATTATAATAAAAAAAAGAATTTTTTAAAAATGTTGAAACGTTGTAAAATTTAGTTTTGTGCTATCACAATTCAGGCTAACTTTTAATTAATTAAAATTCTAATTAAAGTTCTTTTTAAAAAAATCTGTCTTAAATATCATTTTTAGGATTGGGAAACAGCCTGCAAAGTATAAATGTCCCAAATGTAATAACTATAAGTTAAACAATCTGACCTTTAGAATATCAATATACAGAAGTATATTCATTAGCTCTGGCACAGAGGTATCGCGTCTTCCTCGTGTTCTGGGAGTCCCAGTTTGGGAATGGTTGTTTTTATGTGTGATATCAGAGAGATGTGTGACATTGCCCCCCTCCTTGTAAAAAGGGGCTATGCACGCAAATGTAGAGAGTGTGTAGCTAATTCGTATTCTTGACTCTAGTTGGTGCTACTTCAAAAACAAGAAATGCTCCTTTCGGCTTAAATCTGCTGCTGTATCAGCGGGGGCTTGTCCACAGGCAAGTGCCATAAGTAACAACAACAACATATCCATTAGTAGATATAGAGATATATCTTTTTGAAGTAAAATTTTTATATAATATTCAGTTTATTAAATCATTAACAGCCTATCAAATCAGAATAAGAAACTATCAGAAATCGAATTCAAAAATTAGTTTAAAAAATTGAAACCTGAAAACGTAACAACAAATGATTGCTCGAATGTATTTGCAATATATAGAAATAACCGTTTAAAAAATAATACTTTTAAATATGTTAAGCTTGTTTACGTGTGACGCTTTACGTCGGCGTGGTCTCACTCATTACGCATACGTGGGTCGACCGCCCTAGCCGTGTTTATATCTCGTCTGCTGGCTCGATCAAGTGAAAGTGGGTTGAAATTCTTTTCATTTCTCTTCTTCATTATTCATTTTTCTTTCGTCGGCAACAGCAAACGATTCTTCAAAGATGAGTCGAACTCGAGAGGTGTGCGTTCTAAGAAAGGGTGTACCATCTCTTAACCCAGTCTTCTTTTCAGGTTCTTGTCAAGGTGTTGATAGACAAGGCCGCTCATCTATTGTCACGAATTTGAGACCCCCCCTCCCAACATTTAACAACAACCCCGCATAACTGTCTTTTAAAGAAAAGAAAAACGTTTGATTTAATTAAAAACCTGTTGTGCAACGTTCTGTAACACATTATGTAGGCATGAAATTTAATTATATGATATGTGTGACGGAAGTTGATGGTACACATGTTATTTCAATTACATTGATAATAATTGAAAAATAATGATCAGAACTTTACTATTACATATTTCAATTGATACAATTGCAATATTTTTGATAAATTGTTTTTTTTAATCATGTGAGAACATGAAGCTGGTTTTGGTAAGGAGGTTTTGATGTCTCCGAAATTTGAAGGCAAGAAATATTCGTTTTTTCATTGGTAGATAGCGGGTCACCTGACCTTTGACATTTGAGGTTTGTTTTGACAGTATTGTTTGAAATATTTAATTAAAGTTACTATCAATTGCGTTTTGTTTGTCGTTTCTATGAAATGACGTCATCTTTTAGTTTGTTTATGACTTCTTACTATTAAATAATTAATCTCGTGCTCAGAAGATTATCGTTTGGTGTTTTTTTAAATTCTCTCTCAGTTTTATTTATCTTAATTTTGTAAAACGCGACTTATAATAATTCTTTAATGATAATATAAGCGCATTTTTACTAATTGTATTTCTCAAAACACTGTAAATATTAGAATATCATTTTAATATCAATCTGCATTACCTTCATCGGATTTTATAACATATACAATAGCTTTCAGTAGCAGTGAAATTTTTGTCAAAATTACTGGTTTTTTTTTTAAATCTTAAAATCAGTCGAGCTATAAAACTTTGCTTGCCAACTAGAAAAATTGTAATTGAAAGTTTAAAAAAAATTATCATTGGAGATCCAGAGAGAGAAGTCTCGTGATTGTTTCAGACCGGTTTAAACTGGTTAATGACTTAAATTAATTTAGACAAATGATGACTTAAAAATAATAATGTTCTCACGTGATAAATTGAAATTTGCGACCGTAGGTTTCTTTTCTTTTCCTATTTGTGCTAGTTTGTTTTATATGAAATCGATTATTAAAAACTTTCTTTACGTAAAGCCATACTTATTTATTTTACTAATTTGTATGTTATATTTCTCTCTATCCTAACTTATTTGAAACTTTTAAGAACCAATGGATGAATTCTATTCCTAAACTGTCTTTTCGAAAACTTGTGAATTAGAAAGCTTTCGTTGTTATACTATAATATGTTACTAATATTAAATATTATTAGTCTATTAGTAAGTATTATTATCATATTATACTATTACATAATATTAATATATTTAAATTGCGTATATTATTCTCTAATAATTTTAATACATTTCTTGTAGTGTAGAACTTCTATTGTAAAACTTGTTTCTTAGCAAGCGTTGAATAGCTGCTTTGAAACAAACTTTCGGGCTCCTTTACTATATCCTCTTATTTTCATTACTAAATTACCTCTTATTTTCATTACATCAAACTGAATTATTACTTCAATTTGTTTTATTATTAAGTTAATATTTTTCTATTCTACTAGCAAAAAATTAGGTTGAAATGATAATTATTCTGAGATCAGTGAATGAAAAATATGTACAAAAACTATTTGTTGAAAATCTTTTTAGCTTAACACTATACATATTGACGCTCATGATATTTTTTATATGTACATGCGTGTTAAAATTAAATTTTATAACAACGTTAATTAAAGGCTCAAAACTTAGTATAAATTCAGTATTATAGAATACAGATTGTTTATGAAATGGTTAAACTTTCTCTAGTGTCATTATATTTGGCTTAATATTTTTTTTAAAAAAATTTTTGAATACTTTTTCCATGCGGTTACTTGATGATTTTTCATTTAATGTCGAGTATAAAAAGCTCCTGGAAATAAATAAAATATGTGGGAATAATTAAAAAAAGCGTAAGACCGTATAATGACTATGACGATTTTCGGCAAGTGAAATTCGAAGTTTACAAGAGATAATAATAATAATAATAATAATAATAATAGGGAATAAAATAGCTGGCAGCAATTTATCTTTTAATAAGATGTTTTTAAATTGTTTCTACACTCATAGAAGAAAGATTTCTTACATAATGTGATGGTGTTGTAGATTCGTAGGACATAGAGACTGTTTGAAATATTTAATTCAATTATTACTATCAGCTCACACTATATGTATATATAGAGCAAATTTTCAATCGTTAATAAAGTAACTTTTATTCATCCAATCAAGTTCAAGTAAACTTTTTAAAAACTTGTAGTGGATGACATTTGATGTTAATACAGTTCTTTCAATATTAATTCGTTAATTTTTTATTAATTAATTAAAAACTAACTTCCTCGCCAATAAGCTTCATTTCCCCACCGCCAAATAAGTAACGAATTCAGTTTGTTTTTTCCACACACTAAAGAGGATAGGCTTAACATGATTTCGGGCGATTATTTTAAACGATTCTGTTTATTTTCATAATGTTTGGTTCATATAAAATTGAACGTTGTTAATTATCCGATCTTTAGGATTCATTTTGAAGTACTTTCGAATTAAATTAATACAGAATAAAGAAAATTAAATATTTCTAATCTATGTTGCGTTACCGCGAATGGTGTAGAAAATTCGCGAATTTTAAATTGCCACATTTGGCGGTGAATCATCAACTGGCGTTGAAAACTCAATGCTAGTATAATTTTTGATTAGTTATTTATAGTAAGTGCAATTGTTAGGCATGGATAGCCTGGTTGGTATCGCGTTGAGTTCACGTCCCTTGGGCTGCGAGTTCGAACCTGCCAGCTGAAGATTCTCTTTGTGTGGTGGACTTTAAATTTGTCGTGTTCACAAAGTTCCCCGTGTGGGGATTACATAGAGGGTACTGGTTCAGAGGTAATCGTTCTCTGTTTCAGGTCTAAATAACGATCTGTGGATGAATGAATGAAATGCACGAATGAAGTCTCTCAAGAAGAGTTTGTGACATATGTGAGCTAGAATTCAGACTTCTGCCCTCGGGTGCTCAGGGTTCATACCCTCAGAAACTACTGCATCCACCTTCCATTGTAAAACGGAACAATAGGAAACAACAATTGTAATTACTTAATAATAACAGCTAAAATAATTTTTTTTACCTAAATAGGAAATGATTCAAAAAATTGTTTTTAATATTACTTGTTCTTTAGTAATTAGTCTGAAATTAATTTCGAAGTTAATTAAATCATTTTTAAATTGCTTTTTTTTCTTCTTTAGTGGGAGGTTTCAGAAATGATAACTATGAAGAAAAGAACATTAATTGCCCCCCGATGTCACCAGACAAACAGGCGATTGGGAACGATTATGCTTTTGACAATCCCTACTTTAAGGACGACGAAGTGGACCACGTGAAATCTGAAGATCCCGAAAAAGGTAAGTCTGTCATAATACAACCCTTGATAGTTTAGAATGTCTTGGTAATCAAAACATGCTGTAAGGTATTGTCAAAACCACACGATATTAATCAACACCAAATAATACGGTGAATTTTTTAGAATATTGCAAAAGTATATACTGTATGTTACTGGGATAGATAAAGTGTTTACTATATCATCACCATGTTTCGAAATTATAAGCTAATTGAAAAATAAT
Source organism: Argiope argentata (assembly GCA_026289955.1). Classification (NCBI taxonomy): domain Eukaryota; kingdom Metazoa; phylum Arthropoda; class Arachnida; order Araneae; family Araneidae; genus Argiope; species Argiope argentata. The sequence continues at coordinate 5,047,182 of JAOUZG010030082.1, forward strand.
ATGTCAGCTTTAAACCCCCAATAAGATAACGAGAAAGACACTTGAGCTGGTATTTAAAAGTATTAATTCATGGAGTGCTACAGAAGTCCAAAATTATTGAGAATTACGTATTGGGTTATTTGGAGTAAAATTATCTGTTTATATATGTAATTCAATTTTATTGTTATTAGAAAATATTAACACAAATAATATTTCCATAATATTATTTTCCAAAAATAAAATTCTGTGTATTAATAAATTTTTTCCATCATAGTTAAAAATGTTTATATATTTCACGTTTGTTTCTGAAACAAACTACTTTGGAAGTTTTCTTATTTGTTATTAAATACGTTGTAGTTGCCAAATGCAAGTTTCTAATCTAGAAATCCTTTAAGCAAGAGTAAAAAATAAATTTTAAAGAGTCCTTTATAATTTATACATACTTTCAGCTTCTATTCTTGCTAATCTCGAAGCTTCTACGCCACGCTAAGTATTTGTCAGCAAATCGTTGCTCCCTTTAAAGCGCTCGATCAGCAAGAAAATAAACAGACTTGAAAATTAGGGTGTCATCCTTCTGTAACTTCCAAAAAAAAATCTCAGATTTGCTTGCGAAGTTCCGAAAAAAAGGCATATAATTCAGGCTGTGAATAACTTAAATGGATTATTGGCGATGATTTAAATCGTCAAATGATGCAGTGAATGTCTATTCAGGATATGAATATTTGTACTGTCCTCGTAAACTGACAGTAAACTGTAAAAATAATGTAAATAACCTACGGAACTGCTCTATCTTTACCGTTTATTTATGAAGTTTCGGGCTTAATTTCTTCGCATACAACAATTTGAACACCTACATGCCTTCTGATCTCAAAAGACTATAGTTCCCCATTTGATTTGTATTCTCGATGACCATCAAATAAGGTGCATACTCAGTCGATGCAAGTGTGCGAAATGAACCTAGAAAACCAATGTTTATCACATGGCGAGCTGTATGTTGGATGTTTATGACTCGGACAGCCAAGAAATTTATTTGTTTTTGCTGAAGACGAAAAAAAAATGTGTACCCAAAAGCACTTGAATAATAAAATAAAAATAATAAATATTATTCTACCTTAATATCACTAGCTTTTACCCGCGTGAAAATTTTGATGTGTATGTGCGAGAACTGACGGTATGATCA
>JAOUZG010030082.1:5113269-5133442 GCA_026289955.1 Argiope argentata
AATAACTACTTTAAAAGCATCCTTAAGGATCGGTAAGGACAAGGGCAGGCATATATATAAGGAATCCAGGGGCGCCGGGACCCTCCCAAAATTAGGGAAAAATTATAGACAATAAGTAATTATTATAGAGGAATTTCGTAACTAAGTGCCCGTAGCACTGTTATCCCCCACTAATTCCATTACCCGAGCAATGTCGGGTACGGGAATGCTAGTATATATATATATATATATATAGATTCAAAACGGATTCTAAAATCCTCTACGCTTTTAAGCACGTGTTAAGATGGGTTTAATTCGTCAATATAGGGGTGAGAGGAAAGATGAAAGGAGGGTATGTCTACATTTAACAATAAAATTGTAATACACAATACAAAAGTATACTTGCCGGCTTGCTGGCACAGAGGTAGCGCGTCTGCCTCGTGTTCTGGAGGTCCCGGGTTCGAGTCCCGGTTCGGGCATGGTTGTTATTCTGTGTGCTATCTGTGAGATGAGTGAATGTGCCCCCCTGTAAAAAGGGGTTGTGCAAGCGAATGTGATGAGTGTGTAGCAAAAGTCGTACTCTTGGCCCTAGTTGGCGCTACTTGAAAACAAGAGACGCTTCATTCGGCTTAAATCTGCTGCTGGGTCCAGCAGCGAGCTTGTCCATAGGCAAGTGCCATTAGAAACAACAACAACAACAACAAAGTATACTTATGTATCATAGATGTTATCTGGCTTGTGAAATTAGGGCCACAAAATAAGCTCGGATTACTCGCAGACTGAATTAAAATAATACGGACAGAATTTACACGATATGCACTAACACGTGAAAAAAAAATTGAATTAAAAGTATCGAATAGGGTGAAAATCAAAGCCGACGAATTCCAGAAATGCGCTCTCGAAAAATGATCGTCTCAGAATACTGAAACGATTAGTATTAGGTTTATTGATCATAAAACCAACAAGTTTTAAGAACGGGTGAACTTTCATTAATCTAGTTTGAAATGAAATAATTTTTGAGTATTAGCAGTTAATTACATTAAAATTTGTTCAAAAAGAAAAATGGGAAATTCAAAAAGAATATTGAAATATAATTTAATAGATCTTTGCAAAATAAGCAGTTTTGGATGCAAAATAATAGCGAAGAAAAAGATTCTTTTGAAATGATCTTGACCACAAACAGATTTTCTCATCGAATGTTTTAATATTGCTCTAAAAAGGCCAGGTTAGATTTTTTTTAAATATTGAAGATTATTTTTGATTTTATAGTATTGTTTTCATAACACAAATGCCAATTTTCTGACTTAAAATATATGTGGTTATGAGTGAAAATTATGAGCGACACAATAGGAAAAAAAATTCTTTTATACCTCAGTGTAAGTAGTCGTAGTGACATCTAGTGAGGCTTAAAGGAACTATTTCAATTCAAACTTGTAGACTAATTCAAATTAACATTAAATATAAATAATGGATTCTTTGAATTTTTGCACGTCAGACTTTTAATTCCATTGAAAGAAAGAGACTATTAAATTTGTGAAAAACTAAATAACATCAAAATAACATACACATTTGTATATTATTGCAATTAAATATACAAATATCTAAAACCCCGGATAATCTTGACTATATCTTTGAAACAAGAGAAAAACGTTTTCATTTGTTTTCCAGCTCTATGTCCAATTTTTTGGCTATGATTGACCAGATTCATTTTCAAGCTATGCGAAAAATATATTCTGATGTACATTATAATATGGTACTTTGATTAGACAACCAATACTTAATCACACACAAAAAAAAAATGAGTTAAAAGATTTAGTACGATTCTAGCGAAATAATCGAAAGTTGGGTGGTCTTGGTTTTAGATTTATTTATTTTCCGGTTAAACTTAAAAACACTAAAAAAAAAGGTCAAATATGAAACTAATGGTATATTATATCAGTTTTACAAATGAAAAGAATTGATACAAAATTTCTAATGTGCAATTCGGATCAATTCTGTGAGCAATCAATAAGAACTATATTTCTTTCAAAAAAAGGTTAAAACATTAAGTGCAAATATATAACCACAGAAATATTATTCCATTGAGATTGATTGTTTACTTATTTTACTCTTCACCAGAAACTTAAACTTTGATGAAAATCTATTTTTTCCCTTTCGCGATCTTCATAAATTTAGACATTATTTATTGCCTTAAGGGCCTTAAAAATCTGGCATGCTTGGTTAACAGCACGATTAAATATTAACATTTTTTTGCAAAAAACAATATTCCTAACTTGTTTTAAAGAACTACTTCCGATATTCAAACGATTTTTAGACGCCGTTCATTTCATAAATAGAGCCTTTTCCCGTCATGCTCGGCCAGATATCGTTTTGCGGCAGACGACGTGCACGCAAACGATCGAATGAAAAAGAAGCGATGAGCATATCGGGTAATTATCGGCAGTAGTTTTCTCGGACGCTTGGTTGCCTGCCGAAAGGGCCGGCGGGGGGAACACAGAACTTCACCAACTGCATTCCTTAGGATGGCAACAAATAAATCTACAGCATAAAAAAAAGGACCGCGGAACTGAAACAACAACTTTGCCGTAAGAAGTGTACGGAAATACGACCTGACATTCAATAAATGAAAAAGGAATTTAAACAAGAATGCTTTTTGTGCATTGCCGCGGCAAAAGTTTCATTCAGATTATAGTTTTTATTTTTTTAATAAGTGGATTGACTAGCTGGTTTTGACTGAGCAGCAAATACGTGAATGGAATAAATTAAGCGGGCAAATGCATTGGGGCCCTTAGAATTCGTTTACCTGATATCGTTTTTATATTCAATACCGCAGAAAATTGCTTATTTGAAGCAGATTAAACTCTTGACACCTTTAAACGAGTCAATACATATATAATTTGAATTATTGTATTCTTAACTCAGCAAACTAAAAGTGGATCAATCATTGAATCATGATTATTGAGTCAGAGCATATGCATCGAATTATTGAATTCTTAAATCTATAAAATAAATTTTAAAAAATTAATTACACCTTTTATTGGAACAGACCATTTTAAAACTGTACTGATCAAAGATCAAAACATTCACAACACTCAATGCTGAATTCTTACACATTTTATTGTTTTTCATCTTGAATTGTAAAATATGATTCGTTTCCAAAACTGGATACAACGTCTGACGAGACATTTTAACTATATGACAGACTTTACACTGTACATCATGTAAAGTCAGTTCAAGAATATAGTCAATTCAAGATAATAAGTAGAATGCTATCTACACTTACATCACTGGCGAGTGATGTAAAACGTTAGAATTACAGGAACAGGTCCTTAAAATTAATCTATTAATCGGTTCAGTTATGAAGTTTTATCACGCAAAATATATTATTATTGTACAAACTCAAAAAACTTACTGCATATACTACTTATTAGTAAAGAGATCGAAAAACTTCCTTTTCTTTCAAGAGCTAATTTTTCGATTTAGATTCGTATCAAATTAATATCTAATCTATTACTAGACAAAACTATTAAAATAATACAAACTTACCAAAATTGAATTAATTACATTTTTGAAAAAGAAGCACAAATTATGTTTTTGTTGTTCCCATTTTTTTTCTATTTTAAAATACTGTAATAAAATGCAGAGTTAACTATTTATTATGAACAGCACAGTTATCGTAATTATAATTAAAGTATAAAAAGGCAAGTTAAATATTTTTACATATTGGTATGAATCTGTAATATTGCTTTCCTGCAATGACAGTATCATTTCTGGGAAAAAAAATCTGCAGAAATTCTTAACCGGTTTATTTTCCTTACTATCTAATAAGATGACCCCTTCTATTTTGGGAATATTTTCTTATTTTGATTCAAATGGAAATCCATGGAATACTTGGCTTATCTACGTACTCGAAGTCATTTTACTATTGAATTATAATTGTTATGAATGATTTATTTTTTGTTTACAACTATGAAAATTCGATAAATCGATGCACGTACGGCGTACGGGCAAACCGGTTAAGGGGTTAATGGATGTTAAGTCCATAACCCTCGACCTTGGGGATGAAAGGGTGACAAAAATTAAGATTCTAAAAAATGCGAGAATTTTGTTAGTCTTTATTAAAAGCAAAGATCTGGATTTTCTAAAAAATTACATAGTTTGTTGGGGATCAATAACAGGTAAAGCCCTCATATGAGAAGTAATTCTTTGTTTGGAATTGTGTTAGCAAGCCTAACTCTAGGACTGCACTCTGAGCGCTACTAGAATAAATTTATTCAAATATTTTATCTATTTATCTTTCTTGCATCTTTCTAAAATCAAAATATATATTTCATAGCTAAGAGCAATAATATACAAAATAATTTTAAAGTTCCAGAACAAACTCCTAAGATACGTCAAGCATAAAAATTGCGATTTTTTTTTTCTTAATATGATACTCAAACATAACGTGGAGGGATATAAGGATTCCTCATCAGTGAATTAAGTAAAAGAAATGGATAAAACATATAAAGAGTGCAATACAGGTTAATCTAAAATCATTAAATAAAATATGAAAAGGCAGGGGGAGAGGTGATGCAGCTCAATATAACAAACATTTTTTTTTCTTTCTAATATACAGTTTCGTATTCATTAAAAAAATTACCTCGAAATTTTTACGAATTTTCAATAATAAACTTCTTTTAATCCAAAAAATGTTTACATAGAAATATTCTCAATGGTGATGTAATCTAAAAACGATGAATCAACAAATTATAATAAAATAAGTTTTGTAAGAAATAGCGGGAAAGGAGTAAATTTTTGTTTAAACATATAATTCAAGTAATAAAAGTAAGACAATTAATAGATATATATTTGCGCAGTCTATATAGCCGATATAGTCCCATGAAAATTTTAATAAATGGGTGATTTCCTTTTCCGATAACCAGTAAACAATCGTTTTTTTTTCTTTGGTTGCCAACAATGTTTCTTGGAACTTTAAAAAATAAAACAGAAGTTTTATTGTAATACATTTTTTCCGATTTTCGGGAATTTCCAAACGATTTCTAGTTACCACGCTGAAAAAAATTATAGCTAAAAAAAGTGCATGCATTTCCAAAAAATATCGTTTGCTAAATATTTTCTTTTACTTAATATACGCATAATAAATTCAAATTTATTTACTAAGTTAAAAAATAAGCACCAATTTCCATTTGGGTAAAAATATACCTTGAACTTTTCCTTAAACAGCCAACTTCAGCCTTAGCTCATCTATTATAATAAAAATGCAGCTCGAAATGCGTTGCTAAGCGCAAAACTGGAGAACGGCTCGACCGATTCGGCTAATTTTTTGTTTAATAGTTTCGTTAAGACACGAGGATGGTTCTTATGGAAAGAAAAAATGAAAAAACTGCGAGGAAAATAGTTAAAACGACACTTTTCTAACTTTCCCGCCAAAAATCTGCATTTCCTTCCCCCACGCCAACTGAGTGAGATAGCAGGAAGTAATAAATTATGATTTGTTTAGAAAGAAATGCGCGAAGTCAGTTGGTTTTCATTCATAGATAACGGGATGTTTAAAAAAGAAACAAAATAGTTGCTTTTATTATTAGTCTGTCTGAATATTTAATCTATGCCAGCTCAAAATAAAATTTCGGCACAGAAGGAAAAAAAAGAATAAGAAAGTGAAAATAGGGTTTGTAGAAACAAAATTAGTGAAGAAAAAAAGGATAGAAAAAAAAAGAAAAGAAGGATGTGTGTGTATCAATATTATTTCCTCTGTGCGCGGCATTTTCCGAGCTTTTTTTAAACTTTCGCATCTCTTAAAAACCAATTGTCTTTATTGTTTAGTGTGTTTACATTTATGAAAATTTGTATCTCATTATTCTATGAAAATGTAGAATTTTAGACCTTTCACTCCACCATTTAAGTAAAATATCAATTCCGGGACAATCATTGCTCGGATACAAAGAGAAAGATGAATAGCACAATGAACAGAACATCTGAAGAAAATAATACTAAATAATACTCTAAATGAATTATGTGATTATCAAAATTTGTTTGGTTTAAAAATATTTTGATTCAAAACCTGTTATGAGACAGATAAATAAAATATTATATGAAAATTTTAGCGAGCATTAATACTGGCGAACCGACTGGTCGCCAAGGGCGGCTAGTTATTTAATATACTTCGCATTATTTTATGTTTATAGCGATAGAATTTTGAGATAAATTTTTCACTTATTTGATCTTTGCTGAAATTTTGAACCGTTACTAGTTTCCAATGACAAAAGAATATTTTAATAATTTTAAATCTTATTGACTAAAGATTATTATTTTAATTGCGCTACAAAATGGTTATACAAGCATGGCGTTAATAAGAGCTTTATTTGAGAAATATCACAATTATATTCGTGTATTATGAAATAAATAAGATTGAAAAATGAAATGTTTTAAACATTGTTTTGTAGGCGCAGTAAATATTGTTTCAATTCATTATAAAAACATTCAAACGTTATAAAAAATTAAGACAAAGTTATCATAAAGGAATTTTTGAAAAGTCATTATATTACAAAACTCATTTAACTGCCAATTCACTTAACTGCATTTCAATTAGAGTATTCCATTTTTATGGTTTTAATTTAACATAGATATTTTTGTCAGAAAAATTAAGATCAAAATTGAGAATATTACTAATATTAATTAAAATTCAATAAAGATTTAAACATACCGATTATGTACATATAAGAATATTTTGTTGCAGATCCAGAATTTAAATGGAAGGCAATTTTATTTAAACTGAAATTTTATTACATACTGTTTAGAATAAGATAGCAAGTTGATTAAATAGCATAGTGCTTTGCATATTTGTAACTGCAATAGATTTCCAGATAATACTTAAATGATATAAACCTTTACATTTTAAAAAAAAATGAGAAAATATTTTTTTAAAAATTTAAATAAATGCTTTAAAAAAGGATAAAAATTGAAGGTCAAAAGAAAAATGTCAAAAGTGTGAGGCACAGAAAACAATAAGAGTATTACTAACAGACCTTTTCAAAGGTAACAAATAAAAATATGCAATTAAAAATAAACAGAATTGTGATTTTAATTTTGGCCTTCAGATTTTTAATTATTTTTCCTAATATACTAATAAAATCTTTTAAGAAGTGTTTTATATTTATTATTCAGAATATGGGGATACTATTTTGGGAACAGCATAACTGAAAACAGAAGAAACTAGATAAATAAAATATTGTTCGCCATAGTCATGTAAGGCTTTTGCTGCCTTATCCAAGATCAATGATTTTATATGGGGTAAGAGTTGCAGAGATCTTGCATTACAATTTCCAGGGGGGGGGACTACTCCCATTAATCCTTATTTACATAACTACCCTATATAATTCGTGCAAGTTAAGTAACCTTTTAAGTCAATAAATCTAGTGACACTTTTGTATCCATTATCAAAAACAAAAAATCCAAAATGATTGTATTTCGACAACAAATATTCTACAGAAAAAGGAATTATAAATATTCAGAACTAATAAATATTCAGATTTGGCTCTGAAGTTATGGTTAACTGAACGTTAGGAAATTAAAGTAACAAAACTAAGCTTGAGATAAGTTAGATTAAACTAATATGCTGCTTTAGTTTAACATAACTAAAACAGCAGGCATAAAATGAACTGAAAATTAAAATCAAAAGTGACGATCGATAATAAGTTTTCTTTTTTTAACGAATGTCAGTTTCAGAAGCATTGCAAATGAAAAACTAAATTTTTCTTGAACACTGATAATATTAGAGCACTGTATTTATATTTTTTCAAAAATGAATACAAATAAAATCTATTGTTTTCTTTAATTATTCTTACCAATAACATAATAATTATGAACATATAGTTCCATCTTTTATTTTTTCTCTTCTATATTCAAATTACTTTAAAAATATTTTAATCATCATAAAAAAATGAAATTTTAATTAACTTTTGTGTTTTCCAAATTCACTTCTTCAATTTCCACTTCTCCGAATTTGAAAAATACATTTTTGTGATTTTGTCTGTCAGTCTGTAAAAAAGATAACTCAAAACTCTTTGAGTTGAGCTAATGATATGGTCTCTAAACCAAACCAGTTTTGTAGATATCGATTCAATTTTAATCAAAATACATTCAAAGAAAATTTGACCGTCTGTTCTATATAATAGGCTCTTCTGAAAAATGATGAACAAGCAATTGGTAAATTTGACAAATTATAGCTAGAATGATATTTATGATTTTCAACATTAAATTTTTTGGTGACAAATCACTCAAACTTTTTGTCAAGGTTTTTCTTCTTTTGACTTAGTTTTAAATTCAGATGTCCTAATTAAAATTGTATTACTCTATAGAATTTTATATCAAAATGCGAGATTATTTTATCTCTTTCAAAATATGTGAGTATGCCAAACACTTTTTTAACTAGGAATTTCCCCACTTGGTAGCATACCCATTTCGAGCAACATGACTTAAAAATGATTGAAGTTAAGATAAGATTGTTATGTTTTGTGGTCAAAATGGGTTCTTCTATCACCCTTATTTGTTTGACACATTAGATCAAATTCACCTAGAGCATGTGAATATATAAGTATAAAGTACTGCCGAAGAAACATAACTAATTTTTTCAAAGAAATGCTCAGCATAAAATAAAAAAGTTTTACTGAAATTCTTACTTTCAAAAGGTATATATTAATTATTAAATGTGATTTTATTTTTTCTCTACATGTATATTTCAAATATAGTTTTTTAAAAAACAAATTATTTTAAAGTGGAAAATTTACAGCAAAAATATTAATTCTAACAAGTTATGGTGAGTGATATATGGTACAATATCAAAATCATTTTTTTCACCATTTTCGAAGAGTGGGTCAAATTTGTTTTATTAAGTCATCAATAGTATTAGAAACGAATAAAGAAGTGATAGATTATAAACAAAGATATTTTTTTATGTGTGGAGGAAGGAGGTTACTTGTCAATATATTGAATTTTCATCATAAGTTAATAATGCATATATTAAAATTTTTTTATTTCAAAGTGTGCAATTTGTAACTTTACTTAGATATTTAAATCTGTTTCTTAAAAAAAAGAAGAAAAAAAAAGAAAGAAAGAAAAGAAAAGAAAGAAAAAAGTCACACCATGTCAGAAAGAGCAGTTTGAAGAGCAATCTATCATGATTCATGATAATGTTTTATAGTCGATTTAATAAATAATAAGGAGGGAAAATGCTTACAGCATAAAAATTTAAAACCTTGACACGCAGAAAATACTTCGAAGTAATAATGTTCTAATAATTCACAAAAAGAATGCTTTTCAACTGATATTTAGTTTCATTCAAGTATGTAAGTTCAACCACATTCAAAGTAATAAGACACAACAAGAAAATAAACAATTCTCTTATTTAAATTTGAGTCAATGCAAAGATACATATCATATCAGTTGAAATTCTTACATATAGATTACTAGCTTTAAAATAATCTATATACAAGATTATAAAAAGTTTTTAAAACTTAACAATTGTAAAAAGAAGCTTTGGATATCACATATATACAGCAATAAAAAAAATTAATACATAAAATTCCCCAAACACAAAGATTACAAAGCAATTAAAATAATATCCCAGCAAGGAAATTTTCCTTTTAAATGAGTAATATATTTATCTTCAACAAGGACTTGGAAAGTTTCAATGTCCTGATAGTATAAAAATATGCATACCTTATTTATTCTTTATGGATATGTATTGATAGATATGTAGGTACAAGATTTTAAGGATACAAAAAGCAGTGCCCGCAACATTCACTTTTTTGTAGCAAATTTCACAAAGTAAAAATTTACAATTATATTTCTATCAATCAAATATGATATTTGGATAAATATCTAGAATATATTTATGTTTAGTAAAATAAAGAAAAAATCTTCAAAAATCTATGGAATGAACTCTAATCTTTCTTTTTTTTTTTCAATTTAAACAATTACGTATTTATATTTGCATAACAATTACAATTTAGTAGTTGCAAAAATGTTTTTCGATGGAAATAAAAAATGCTTTTAAAGAAATAAACATTTTCATAATTTCAATAGTTATAAAAAATTAGTGTAACTTGGCATTAATCGTATTTACCAGTAAACTAGAATTACTCAGCAATGATAAAAATATAAAAATTCATTTTAAACCAATTAATACCCACTAAAATTTTTATATACAGACAAAAAATAAGCATTTTAATACTGCCTTTGTAATAAAGCATGCATACTGTGTTAAATTTAAATTTTAAAAAAAATTATGAATTGTAACTTAATAACTTCAATTTTTCATGTTTCCTTTTTTCAGGACTTCATATACTTAACCCATTAAACTTTCATAAAAGTAGTAAAATTTTATAAATTGTGTCTTATTGCAGTAAATTTGATGAAAAAATCTCATCCATTACTAATAACAATAAAAAAATCAAAGTAAAAACATTATTATTCTCAACAAAACTGAAAAAAATGATAAAACAAATGAAAGTTAACATATTCAAATGAATTTCTTTTTACCTTTAAAACAATATTTCAGAAATTAAATTTTCAATTTCCATACTGAGAATTTTAAAGAAAACTTTCCATATTCCAGAAGTGATATAAAACCTAAGAAAGAGAATAAGCATACAGCAAAAATTTTGCAAAATGTCAAAATAATATCAATGTCACAAATCCACTAAAATTATCACATTGAAATGTTGAGCTAATATAATAAAAAATAACACATAAAATTGAAATAACACATAAAATTAAAATGAGCAGAAACAGAAATGATTATACCAAATGGGCAAACTGATATACAAAAAGTACATTTGTCATGATTGCAAGCAATTACATATACTTGCAAGGAAAACAGATTAGCACTGCCGGTGGTTATTAAGTAGTTGTTGTCATGGGTCATCACTTGTATCTGAAGAAAGAAAGAAAAAAAACCACCCTATAATTCAATATGAGAGTGTATAAGCAAAACAAACTTATATTTGGATGAACATAGGTTGCAGATCTTTGAAACATCCGATCAATTAACAACCATTTTCAACCTGACCCCACTTCCCTCAAACAATTGCAATTATCAAATAACTTCCAGTATAAAATTCAATTAAAATAATGGGAAATAAATTTAACTAATCTGAACAGCATTTCTGTCTTCAAATGTAAGACTATTTTGAAGGAATGAAAATTTTGTCTCCACCTCAAATATTTATCCTTCCTTCAATAATATCACTTGCCAGTTAAAATTAAATCAAAGTTATTCTAATTATTGCATTCACAAGATAATAGCTAGAAATTGCCATAGGCTGCTTTACAAACTCAAATTAAAGCATACATTGCATGTTGAATTATGCTTATTTGATTGTGTTCTATTACCTTCAAACAAAGTACACACAACTTTATAAATACATTGTATTTGTATAAAATTAAATATGTGCATTATTTTATTAGATTAAATAGCTTTATCAAGTGTTTTAAAGTCAGAGCAAAATTTTTACTCTGTACAGAAACCTGTATAAACAGAATACAGTTTCTCTATGATTTTAAGAAACCACATCAAGGCACAAAATTTTATAAACTTTCTTCAATACAGATCAAAGATCATTATACATTTTCTTCTTCTTTCTAATTTTATCTAAATTTGTTGTTAAAAGAAGTAATATTAGACCATCAATCAGAAAACATTTTTTTACCATCTTAAATTCCCATTCAAAAAAGAAGTATTTAAATAAAACAATCAATTGTAAATGAGCTCCCCAAATATATCATTAAAAAAATCAAAGCATTTCAAGAATTCTTTAGAATTCATTGCTTTTTTTAATGGTAATTTTAAACATTTAACAGAAACAATATTAATGCTTCTGCAGCCATCTAAAATCATAGATTCAACAATACTTCAGAAATGAGAGAAATCATTTAAAATGTTTAATATAAAAATGCCAAAATAACATAAAATTAAAGCAATTTGTGTGTTTAATTACTCAGGAAATTTTAAATTATAGTTAAAAAATATTTTAAAAGAAGGAATTATATGATTCATTGTTTAACAGCTCAAGTAAATTTTTTTAAAAAATTGTAAATGATCATGAATAAATTCAATTCTTTTTAGACTCTGTCTTACCTTCATGAGTGATACACTCGAAACACAGAGGATATGTGCTTTCTGCAAATAGGACAGGCATCTTGACGTTTCAATAATAGTCTACCACATGTGATACATGTGCACATGTGGTGGCAAGGATGCAAAACACAGTTTCGCTCTTCATCCATGCATACCACACAGTCTTTCTCCCTTCCAGAGGGCTCATCTGCAAAAAATATCGATATATATTCTTTACACTTTTTTAAAAATCACAAAAATTAACTAATGAAGATATATTTTTCCATTTTTTTTATTAATATAGCAAATATTACTTGATGGCATAACATTAAATTATGCCATATTATTATGTGACATTACTTAATACGTTCAATACATGGCTTTATGTGATGAGCATGTTTATCTGGTCAATGATATTATAATTTTTAATATAACATTATAGTAGGAAATAGCTTAGACGTGATTCATCAAATTGAAATCTTTTATGTATGTAAAATACGAAATTACAGTCTAAATACACTCATTATCAACTCCATAACTATAATTTGTGAGTAGCACAAGAGATTCAAGATGTGATGAATATCCAATATTTCCTACTACTTGATGGAAATCTTAAACTCAAATTGTTGTGTTGACTAATGACACATATATTGACATGTTCTACACATTAAAAATATCATTGCTTTCATTATTGAAAAAAAAAGATTAAAATAAAATCTGCTATGCATATTTCAATGTATCATGTCAGAACATCATTTCTTGAATGGACTAATGTTGACTTGTGTAATTCACATGGTAATTTGTTGTAATTGACATGGACTTGTGTTGACTAATGGTACATATATTGACATGTTCTACACATAAAAAATATCATTGCTTTCATTATTAAAAAAAGACTAAAATGAAATCGGCTATGCATATTTCAATGTATCATGTCAGAATTTCATTTCTTGAATGGACAAGCACCACATGCTCATATTTAATGCCACATGTTAAATTTAATTGCCACATGCCACATGTTAAATTATATTCTTTTCATTTTAATTGTTTCATTGAATGAGTCCTTTTAATGTTGCAAACGATCCAAAAAATTTTGTCTTGCATTTATTGTTTAAAAAATATCCCATTCCCTATTTATTTCATTTAATATAATCGTGTGCTCAAAATGACATTTTCTAGGTTTTATTTGCTGTAGTCATTAACTTATTTTTAATTGGAGTTTTTATAAACGGATGGCATCACGTTATTAAAAGCTGATTTTTTGAGATGCTTGTGCAGATAATGACGTTTTTATATTTCAACTATGGATTTTTGTTGACATCAAAAAACCTCATCCCAAAAACAACATGTTCTGGCAGGATAATAAATTAACTGCAGAGCTAGGTTTGTGTTATAGTAGTAATTGTTTACAGTATAGACATATTTTTCTCCTTTTTGTACTGTATTACAAGGATTAAAATAAATAGTTTTAAATATAAAATCAAATATGTCCCTTCAGTAAACCTAAAAGCTATGCAAATTTTATTCATATATATCAAATCATTTAATGTATATTTCCAAATTCTTGAACCTACCATAAATAAAAACTTCTGTAATATAAGTAATAAGTATAATATATAATATATGAGAATGATACATAAAGGAGTACTTGAAAATTCTTTTGGCAATGCAATTTTTGCTATTACATTTTTTATCTTTGAGTAGAAAAAGAGAAAATATTTTTAAGTTAAACAATTTAGATTCAGGTTAAGTAGAGAAAAACTACCAGTCTAGTAGTAATATTTTCCGATAGATATGTTTATTTTAAAGCATAATAAAATAAAGACAGGTCTATTACAAAGCAAATGAACATACATTTCCATTTTAATTTGGCATATCATCGCTTTAGTTTTAATGAAATTCCTTAATAAACAGCAATAAAAATAATATAAATATCTTTTTCATCTTTTTATAAATATAGTTTATGAAAATGTACAATGCTATTATTAATTCAAAGCTTTTAGTGCATGCCTTTGCTATATATATATATATATATATATATATATATATATATAGATATATGTATATATATATATATATATATACTGAATGAACTGACAAAAATGCTGTACATAATTTATGATAAATTTCTCACCTAATTCAACATCAGCACCCTTTGACAATAACTGCTTATCAGAAAGGTTAGGAATAGTCTGTGGAATCTTTTGCAAGTTTCCTTTGCATTCACGCATGTTTTTAAGAAACTCTAAATAAAAATAACAAAGTGTTTTACTTTTGATGAAAATATATTTCATATATAATGAAATAAAATATTTAAATTAGTAATACATGCAATAATTAAAAAGTATTAATTTATGTACAAAAGAAAAATAAAACAATAACTGATTAGATTCCAAGAAGCCGAGAAAATTATAGCTGAAAACAAGAATTAACACTAAACTCTGATTTCTGTATTAAAATTTTTTACTGACATAGAACTATTGTTGGAACTTGCTATATTATTTATTTAAGGGGTTTTCTAAAAGCATACAAATAAAAAAGTATAGTTCAGATGATGTATTCTGTGAAGTCTTATGTATTCTAAATGATCTAGCTGATTACAATTCTTCTTATAGGGTGTCCAGAAATAAACTGAAGATTTTCAAACATGTATTACAGGAAAACAATATCCATTGTGTAATTTTTTTAATTGAAAGCATGAACAGCAGGTAAAAAAATTTGTGTGATGTCACGTATAAATTTGCTGCAAGAATTGTTTTTTTTAAAACATAGATTGTTTTTATGGAAAGCATTTCTGAAAATTGTCAATTTAATTTAAGTCACTTAGGATTATGTTGTACATAACTCACTGAGGTTTATGAATGCAACTGAATTATTTTGCTATTGTAAATTCATACTCTATTTCAATTGCACTGCACACTCTCTATGATATATCTTTATCTCTTATATAATTCACTGGTAAAAAGCCCCTCAAATGTTTGTGACCTTATATAGAAGTGCAAAAGTAACTTGTTTCTGACTTGATGCACCCTTAAACTTAATATCATGATTTTAGAAACATCCTGTAAACATTAAAATGATCTATTTAGAGATATGTTGCAATTAATAAATGTCCTACCAATACACACTCACAAGTTCACTTATTTTTTATTTTAATAAAAGAAAAATTTAAAGAAATGATTAAAATGCAAAATACTGAAGTAAAAGTATCTGTAACAGAAAATTAAAAATGTACACATACCAGCTTTCTTTGCTTCTCTTTGTTTAGCAGTTAAGACTAGAGGATCTTTCCCAGCTCTGAAAAATGCCACTTTTCCCATACGAGACAAAAACAGTCGAACTGTAAATTAACATTGAAATGATTTAATTCATTGCAAACAATCAGTTAGATAAGTCTTTACTTGAGACTAAACACTTTAAGAATACACTTTTTCAGTAAATTAATATATTTGATAAAATTTGAATGAACATTTAATCAAAAAATGAAAATTTAAATTTAACGTACAATTAATCATGAACATTTTAAAAATCTTTTAAAGGGAATAATTGAAACAAAAACTGAAGCTCTGAAGAATGCTAAATTTACATTTAAAAAATGTTTGATAAAAAATGATTTAAAAGTTAAGAATATAAATAAATTATATTCCATGAAAAAATTAATTAGACTTTTATTAAAACATAACTTATTATTACTATCAAAAGTCAGTAACTATTAAATGAAATGCTATATTCTGGAAACTGCATCTCTTAAAAACCTTTCCAGGAAATAACTTTCACACTTTTTTCAAATCAGTGCTGTTTTCTTTTTATTACTATTACACAATTTAATATTGGAATATAACAATTTAAATTCTGTTAACTATTTGTCTATGCTGCTATACTATTTGTAAGATGCTGCATAAATATTTAAAAAAAAAATAAAAATAAAGTTACACCTTCACTAAATTCTATCAACCACTTAAAAATCATCAATTCTGGAATTATTATCTCTACTATTCAGTACATGTTTTCTAAATTCAAAATACATCAAAATGATGTATAAATGAAACTATGCACTGCTGTGTATATAAAGGACATTAAAGATTTATAAAATTATAAATGGTTTTGTGATCTGTTAAAGAATGACCAATTCAAAGATCAAAATGGATTCCTTGTTATCATCTTCTTCCTTCTCCCCTGTTACAACCAATACAATTGCATACTAAGGTGTAAAATGTAATAAAAAGATACATAATATGTTAGGGAAAATGATTATAATGTATATAATACAAAATGTTATATTTTAAGTATCAAAACTTTAATTTCAAATTATTTGTGAAAATGTTTCCTGCACATGTGCTTTGAATGAAATCAGGTAGGTCAAATGTTAAAAAGCAATACAAAAAGATATGCTTTCTGTATAGATAAACTTCAACAAATCTCAAAAGTAATTATAATACAAACATGAATTTATTTCTTCTAAACACAGTTTTCTGGTCTGTCTTTCTAAATAATATTTTACTGCAATGTCTAAAATATTTTGGATGTGAAAAGCAAATTAAAATATTGCTATAAAACAAAAAATAATAATATAAGTAGGCAATACTGAAAGAATGTACATAAAAAAATTCTATCATATAAAAATAAATGAATGCCAATCTTCAGTAGTAATATAATTAAATATAATAAGCAATACTCATTTCTTAAAATCATGTTTACAACTTTTGATTAAATACACAATAAATAAAAATTGAATATTTTTGTAGGACAACCATAAAAATAGATTCAAAATTTAAACAAGTGCTTTGACTTTCACACTAAAAAAAAAATCAATTATTCCATACATGCTCCTAGAAAAGCTCACCTTTCTCTAATGTAGCTAGAGCTGTATGACTACTTGGAACAATTTCAACTTCAGGTATACAATACACTGGATATAAGTAACGAACACCTAAGCATCGCTGAGAAAAAAATGTTTTTGAAATTATGAATTTCAACACCACAAAAATGCTTAATTCAAATAAGAAATTCTGATTTAATTTATAAATAAAATATGTGTGATGATAGACAGCATGTTTTTATTACATAGTCATATCATCTAATATTTATCTCCTTGTATTTCAAAATAGAATGAAATAATAGTTTATTATAGTGGATGAATTGTTTTATTTTGTACATAGATATTATCTGCATTATATGTAGTATAAAAACATAGATTAACCCAAATCTTCTGTGATAAGCGAAGTCAGATATATAAATGAATGTACTTAAGATCAATTTCAAACAGTTATAATTGAAAATACTTACTCACTAGCTTAAAAGCTACTACTTGTTTTAGAACATGATTAAATGCATTGAAGATGATTTTTTTTAAATCAAAGATAAAATATTATTTTACATATTATGCTTCAATTAGTTGAACTTGCACTTTCTCTTCTAAAATTTCAGAAAAATTTTATTGTAATTTTTTTTTCATGCAGAGGGTGAAAGCAAGTTGACCTATCAAATAACATTTACATATATTTCTGCTTATCTCTTTTATACTAATAACAGAAGAAGTATGAGCATATATTGGCCCATTACAGAACAGATGCTAGAATTAGAGCTTTGAAATTTCTAATAAATATATTCTGCCATAAAGTGCACTTCTTGCATTTTAAATTAAAAATTAAGTCAAGCTTTAACATAACTTGCAAAACAACTACTGTATATATTTTTTTGATAGCGCCTAAAAATGGGGGGGAAGTATATTTTCCTTTATATAAATATGGCTATCATCCAATTTTTATCTTAATTTCAATACCTTTCAAAAAATAATTTATATATAATTTTCAATGATTCTCTTCTTTGTTGCAAGGGAATTCAAATTGTTTTCATAGTTAATACAAATATTTGAATATGTAATTCCTTCCCACTTTTTAAAATTCAGGCATGGAGATAATCTTTATTTTATATATATATATTCTTTGGTAAAATTGTAATTCATTTGTGGGTGTGTGAAATGCACGAATAAAGCCTTTTACCACATTAGATGTATCGAAGAAAAATATATATGCATTAAACTAAATAATTCATGTTATTTTTCATGTTAGACATAAGGCATGAAGTTACACCAATAGATAACATGCATTTAGATGAATGGACATTATATTTGTTGCAAATGTAATATAATTTGAATTGACTAAGAATGAACACAAATAGATAATATATGAGCCATTAAAAAAGTATAAGCTAAATATTTGCAACAAGTTAGTTTTTAAATGTACTTTTATTGAGAGAACTATGAATATCATATACGCCATACAAACCATATAAAAAATAACATGTAAAATTGTACTGAAATTCAAAGTAACTATATATTCCTTACAAAACAGATGAGGGTTGATGGTAATTTATAATGAATAAAGCTATAAATAGATTTTTACCTTTTATAAATGATTTTTATACTATTTTCCTTATTAAAAAATGTTTAGTTTCAAATAAGCATATTTTATATGACACGAAAACAACACATAATCTTCAGTTAAAGGTGGGAAAAACATAACATCAAATTAATACCTCTTTATGTGAAGCTCGCTCAGCAATGAGATCAATACTCAAAGTCATCGAATTAGTAGCAATGACTGCATCACTTTTACAACATTGAGATATCCCTAAAAGTGAGAAAAAAATAATAAGTAATAATGAAGTAAAAAGTCCTTGTAACCAAAACATGAAAAAATATCCATTTAAAAGAAATAAATCATTAGTTTTGATATTAAACTAACTCACATTCAAATAAATCCTGTTTCAATGCTAAATCCTCCGGGACCGCTTCAAATATAAAATCTGATGATCTAACTGCTTCCTCTAATCTACTGACATAAAATATATCTCCCTAAAATTAAAACGCTTTATCAAAAATAGAACATTATGTAAGTTTGGTAAAATATGCCAATAAACTTTTTATGTCTTTATTTTAAAAATAATTTATAGTGGAAATTATTTGCATGCTTGAAAATTAGAAATAATATTTCATTTTTCTAATAATTGGGTCTCAATTGGATTTTGGAATTTCACTAAATTTTAAGTCAATTAATCTTTGATAAATTAATAAATAAATTTATGTGAAAGCATTCAATTCGGCTTTCTTTACAACAAATTTTGTAAGCAATTGAAAAAATTCCAAACAAAACAATATTTATCTCATCCTTTAATTCAGGAAGAGAAGAAGAAGAAAAAAGCTTTAAATTATAAAAGTATTTTTTTATATTTAACCAAATAACAATGCTTTTAATCAACATAAAAAACAATTATTTCCCGCTAGTTTATTTAAAATAATTTTAATTTTGTCTAATAAACTTTCCATTACATCCTTTTTCTTCCCTTCTTTTCCTCCAATTTTAACAAGAGTGAAATAATTTAACTATCATAATAATTTTGATTGAATCTATCTTATAAAATTCATATTATAGTTAATAAATTTATGCACAAAATAATGATGCCAGTTTATTTGTTCTACAGAAAGGAGCAAAACAACATCAAAGCAAAAAAAGGGGGAGAAGAGGTAAAGAAATGTTAGAGGATATGAAGCAGATCATACAACATACTAAAACTCGGATTGTGTACGTACAGTAATATTTTGAAAAAATAAAAATTCTTTAAAAGTATACCACAAATCCTGAAGGTGGCAATAATCCATCCTCAGCCAATAAAGCTTTCTCATCTTGAACTCGCAATCGGACATAATCCAAGCGCTCTGGACTTCTGTCATACACTCTTACTTCATGCCCATGATAAGCTAGTTCACCTAAAAAAAGAAAAGAAAATTAGTGTTTAATCAAGGGCATAATTTAATAATACATAAACAGGATATCAATAATGCTTTAGACTTTATTTCATACAGAAAATTTCAGAAAATACTAAAATTATCTTTAACCCAAGAATAAAAATTCTTTTATAGTGTTTTATCTAATACCAACAATAGACCCTACAAAATATTTATAGAGTCTTATGTCGACTCTATATAAATTCAATGTTATTTTGAATTCAGTTACTTTGATACTGACTAAAATCAAAGTAATTCAGTTACTTTAATACTGACTAAAATCAAAGTAA
>JAOUZG010030082.1:5145998-5192868 GCA_026289955.1 Argiope argentata
AGAACAATTGGGACTCGAACCCAGGAACGCCTGATCAATGGAAGATGTACTAGGCCTGTGTCAGGACGTAAGCTTGACTATTAAAGAACTGTTATTTTCGAATAGTCCGAACGAAATTAATTGACTCCTATCAGAATTTGAAATTACACAGCGATGTTTAGAAGGTTCATAACTATTTAAAATTTTGGCAAATAGATATTCGAAAATCCCCCCCCCTTTTCCCTTTTTTAAAAATTGGATTCTAAATTAAAATAGGCGCATTGAGCTTGACATAATGTTATGTGAACTTGAATTGTCTAGGTTAGCAGAAGGAGTTGTTGCTTAGGATTCCAGAATCATACTTTTTTTTTCATTTTCTTTTATTTACAGTAAAAAGTATGTAATTTCGAATGCTTTTTCTCATGACTATTGCATATTTTAAGGCTAATTTTTGTGTTTTCTCATTATTATTTTAGCCGTAATTTGTGAGCAGTAAATATTGGTTGTGTTTAATTTAAATAAATTATACAAAACATGGATGCTCATAAGTCTCTTGGCAAAATAATTTTAAGCATTGATTTGTGACAGATATTAAAATAATGTTATTTTAATATCCTTACACCTATTCTGTTTAAATTGTACATGAATTTTCTTAATGGATTTGCATCAATATCTTTATGGATCATAGTACCATTAAAAACTTAAACACTCAAGTAGTTTATTTCAAGTTTTTATTGCATATTATTTTTGTGATAAAGTAAAGTTAGCAATTGATTTATTGTATAAACAACTCTATAATATGTACGATCTTTGGTCAATAGGAGAAAATCACGCGAACAAATATTTGAGGAACAATGAAAATAGTTTTAATTCCGTTGGAATAATAAAATATATCGTTGAAATGTTTGCAAATATTTTTTTAAAAAATTGTCAAAATAATAATAAAAAAAACTACTGAACAAATAAATCACTAAAAAGAAAAAAATGAACTTTAAAGCAGATTAAAAATATTTCTGCTCAGTTATATTTTCGGAAGTTATTGCAGAAAATAGTCAAAATCTCCCTCATTTTTTAATTAATTAAATTATTTTTTATAAAATTATTTTAAAGTGCAAATTTTTACCGTCTAACACATATTTGTGCCAAATTTGGGAGGTTTAGATAAAATAGTATAGTTTTTAAAGCACCGACATATACATACATTCTGCTTCATTATTATTAGATCTAAAAGAAGTATTCATCAAGATGGGTTCGTTATTCTGTTGACAATTTATTGCATATGATTAACACAGATTAGAAATGAAAATGGTCGTAAAAATATCAAGCACAATGGCAAAGTATTCGATTAATTTAAAAATGTTTACTTAGCTTTAAATACATAGTTACATCAACAGTTTTGTCTCCTTTTAATAGAATTTTGTATTCGCCATTTTCAAATCGGAGCTAATCATTAAAATAGGTTTAAAGCAAATTATGATGATAGCAGCAAATCACTAGTGATTAGCAGACTTCAGCTCAATAATCTTTGCTGTTATGTGTATTGTAATTAAATACTGATTTATTTATTGTAAATAAAATACTGATGATGCTTAGTTTCAAAGCACGCCTGAAAAAAATATAAAAAAAAATATCGGCAAATCAACGTTATGGATTTCGATAGATTATTTCTAATATCAATTTGTATTTCTTAATTCTAAAAAAAGCATATTTTAAGCATAACCGCTATAAGAATTTTTCATACTGCTGTTTTACTTTTTATTTCAATTCAAACAAAAGAATAATAGGACCGTCATACGCAGCAAAGAATTTTAAAAATTCATTCATAAAATTTCTTACATTTGGTGATATTTTACAATGGATTTGAAAAAAAGGAAACATAATAGGAAACTATAGTCTGCTCAACGAATTATGTCAGACTTTTTATCAAAAAATCTGTACACCTTTTGTTACAGTATTGTCTGATGTCAGTTGCCAAGATTTGCATTGTTTTAAAATAGTTCCATTCTTTTCCTTATCTGAAATGCAAAAACTTTTCTGAATTTCAAGTCGTGACAATGTACTGTATTTTAAAATTATTCTCCTTTGAAATCGGATATTTTATTCATTCAATAAGAGGAAAAGACACATTCTTTAGAAACTTTAAAACTCTATCTCTGCCCTTTGAACTTAACAACGGTGACCTATTTTAAACCACGTGAAACGATAATTACTTTAAAAGCTTTGTGAATTCATGATGGTGCCCAAATGTATTCTCTATTGTCAATCTCAGTAATTCCATAACTCAATTTGAAATGCTACAAAAAAATGGTAGTAAATAGACTGTGATTCAATTTAAAATAGTACCAAAACGTAACATTTCGTGGAATTAATAACGAATCTCATAATTCCTCAGCTCAAAGCTGTGAACTATTTCGTATACTACGTCATATCTGACTCATGCATATAACTATAGAGATTTTCATATTTATATCGGTAAAGTGAAAGAAGTTTTTAAATAATAATCTAAAATTATATACGCATGCATAAGTTTCGCAGTAAATAATAATAAATTAATCGTTAATTTAGCAAATTAGTTATGTGATTAATTTGTTATTTCTGTAGCCTGAAATAAGAGTAAATTATTCATCATCAGTTACTTTTATTTCTTTCAACACATTAATAGAATTCATTATTTTTTCAATGTTTGAACTTCAACCAATGTCAATAAAGTGCATCTTATTACACCACATGGAAATACTACACTATAATATATTCTAAATTATATTCGCACAGTAAATATGGAGCATTCTGGCCGAACAATTACGATCCCCTGGAAGCGAAACAAAGCGGTGAATAAAATTGGTAAAATCAGTCCAGTTTTTGATGTTGGAAGCTCTGTCAAAAGTTTATTTTGAGATATTTTAAGAAAAATGAAGATGGAAGGGATTAGACAACACACACACAGACACTCGCGCTCGCGCATGCATGCACATATGTAGATGCAGAAACAGTCATACTCATACACACACCTGCATACACATACACACACGCTTACACGCGCAGACACATGCATGCATATAGACTCAGAAACAAACACACACACACTCATGCTCACAGACACATACACGCCTGAATACACACACACACACTCATGCACACAGACACATACATGCCTGCATACACACACAGCACTTTCCCTTGATTTTTATCGTGCTATTTTATCGTGCTTCCATAATATGCTATGTTTCGTATTTTCCTGTGTCATCTTTGGACTTTAAATCCCTTCGTTTTCACAATTTAAATAAATAGGTTAGACTATTGTAAATAAAATGTATTTGGTGATAAGCTTAAATACCAAATTTTATTCACCTAATTTACATTGTTTAGTAATTGGTAATTTGTTTGATAAATTTGCTCCAAAATGTACCTTGAGACTTATTTTAATGTTAAGTTATAAGTAAAATTTTATTGATTTAATCTATTAATATAATCTATAAGTTTAATCTAATTGATTTCACGTCGACTGATTTCATTCAAAAATTGATTGACATTTACAAATTTGGTTTAAAGCAATTTGGTGCCAAAATTTTAATTCTTCTATTTAAAGGAATTCATAGGTTTTAGAATTACAATTCTAGAAGCAGTTGTTTTGTTGTTTTTAAATTTGTGTGGTTTACATTATGGAAATCCATAAAAACACGGAGATCAGATTTTGAGATGAACACAATTCTTTCTCTTAATATAATGCATGCACAATAATTATGCATCAAGCCTGCTTATATAAAATTCTTTTCCCGAAAAAGATTTTACGTTTTTTACCCCCTAAAAAGTATTACAAAAAGATTGGCTGAACAAATTCGACAAGTTTAATTTAAAAAATATTAGATGTCCTCGAAATGTGGGAATCGAGAATAATGATGCATCGAAAACTACATTTTTCCTACTCAAAGTAGGCGCGGTTCAATGTTATTTCTAAATGGAAGAAATAATTTGTTGACGCAGAATTTATATCATTCCAGTAAGTGACACATGTGATGCTCAAAACAAAAGCAAGGACAACATCGAATTTCATAGCCCAAATATAAGTTAAAATGTAATTAAAAATTAAGAATAATTTTGATCTGTTTTCCACATTATCAGCCAAAAATACTATATTAAAAAGATTTTTACATTTTTTTAAGGCCCAGTTTTTTCAATGATACTAATTTAATTTCAGTATATTCCCCCACCTAATTTAAATAAATTTGTTGAAATTAATATGATACACAATTTTCAACCATATTTTTAATGTCATATTGAAATTAAATTTGATTTCATTATCCCATAAAACTATTTAATCGCTTGCTTTTATCGATATTAAAATAAAAAATGTTAGAGACCAGCTCTAAACTAAGATTCACTTCCACTTTTATTAGAAATACATCTAGTTTTTAATTTGCACTCATAATAACGTAACAATCTGTTTCCACAATATGTTCATATTCTTTGGAGTCATAAAATGGCAAAGTGAAATTTCAGATAACTGTATTCCATTTTATTAACTTTACAGTCAGAAATGACAATATTCCAGATGAACAAATTTCCGACAAAGGTGATTAGTAAATAAATATATGCAAAAATTGATAAATAATTTACATATACCTAAACAAACTCACAAAATTATAAAATATGAAAAAACTTTTAAGAATATTTCAGGATACTGAATTAAATGAATAATTTTTTATTAATCCAAAAATATTTATTTTTATTAACGAGCGATTATTTTTTTTAGCACTGCCACTAATATTCGTAATTAAATCCTTTTACTTATTTGACATCGATTTGTTACTCACAAATTTTATCTTGTATCATTCTTTAAGAATTATCAATAAAACTATTTAATTTTCGTTGTTTTATAAAAATCGTTTGGAATATCTTTTTTGGAATTCGGAATTTTTCGAGGAAATGGCATTAAAAAAAACTAAGGTGTAATTGATATAAACATTTTAATTATAAACAAAATGGCAGACGATAAATGGATTTTTTCGTATTATAATATTTTATATATAATTTTTTTAAATTAATAATAAATAAATAATAATTTAATAATTAATAATAAATAATAATATAATTTCAAAAAATGCAACATAAATTAAAATATTTAAATTATTGTATATTAATATTAATAATTTATTTTAAATAAAATAAATCATTTTAAAATTAAAGATATGCAACATTTTATTCTTATAAGCAGGTAAAATATAAATGATCTAGGAAAGCAAAGATCTTTAAAAGAGTTATAGTTATTTAAATTCAATTAGCTTTTATCTGAAATCTATTATTGTTGAAATAATAATTTCAAAAAATTCTTCAGAAGGTATTGTATGCGAATCCAAGCCATTGCCATTGTTTTAATTTCGAGTGCAAACCACCTCGGATGAGGAGAAAAGTCCCAAAAAAAGAATGACATAAAAAAGAATAATAGAAATCAGTAACGAATTTAAATAGTTCGAAGAAGTAATTCCTTAATTTTTTTTCTAGTTTCAGCACATTATTGAGTTTTAAAATCAGCGGATGTGATCTCCCCAAAACTTTCTTTCATATTGATTTTTCATTGATAAAAGTGTTATCCCAAAGAATATCTTGCCTTTCATTAGCGTATATAAGTTATGAAATATTAATCTTTGGCATGAAAGCCATTTTGTGAATCTGTTGTGGGATCCTTGGCGAGTTTTTTGGCGATTAATTCCACGTATTCGGTTAATATTACCCTAAAATAAAATTTGCGTTTTAAATCCTTTTTTTTTTTTCCAAACCGATTGAAATAAAAAATTTACACGAAACTTCACTTGTAATCCCGAAATCACATACTAAGTTTGGTAAATTTAAATCATTGGATTTTTGAATTATTGAGTTTGCATGTTTCTCAAAGTACAGATTGACAGACGGTCAATCTCTAGATAAATTTGGTGAAAAATTTGATTTGTACTTTAATTATAGATGTAGTAGTAGTTGTTGTTTCTTGTGACACTTGCCATGGGCAAGATCTCTGAGGTAGTCAGCGATTTAAGCTAATCGGCTTCTCTTGTTTTGTAGTAGCGCCAACTAGGGCTAAGAGTACGATTTTTACTACTCACTCATCCCATTTACTTACTCATCCCCCTTTTACAGTGGGGCACATTCCCACACCTTACAGATAAAACAGAGAAGAGAGCCGGCTTTCTGGCACAGAGGCAGCGCGTCTTCCTCGTGTTCTTGGAGTCCCGGTTCGGGCATGGTTGTTCTTCTGTGTGCTATCTGTGAGATACGTGACTGTGCCCCCTGTAAAAAGGGGCTGTGCAAGCAAATGTGGTGAGTGTGTAGCTAAGTCGTACTCTTGGCCCTAGTTGGCGCTACTCAAAAATAAGAGACGGTCCTTTCGGCTTAAATTATCTGCTGTATCAGCGGGGGGGGGCTTGTCCATGGCAAGTGTCATAAGTAACAGCAACAACACAGAAGAGCAACCATGCCAGAACCGGGACTCGAACCCGAGACGCCTTGATCACGGGGAAGACGCGTTACCCTTATGTCAGGACGCCAGTACCATAGATGTTGAATTGTATTCTGAATTTTATTCATCCACCTTTCTTCGTTTTATACTTACCGTGTCAACTTATATACGAACGGCTGGATACGCATATATTCCTCTGAATGGATTTTATTCGAAATTTTGGAAGCGGAGAAGTCTAAAACTTGCAGATTCATCAAAATATTGAATTTGATTTTTTTGATGATTGCAAAACTGTCTATATTCTTCGTATATCATAAGAAAAAAGGGAAAAATTGCACGAAAATGTCTATCTTTATATGTATGAATATATGTATTCAAAAGACAAACGAATTAAATAAATGAAATTTATTTCATGATATTGACTCTTGATCCCAAATTTTAACTAAATAATGTATATTCCATTCTCTCCATTATATCTTGAAATGAACCACCAAATACATTCTATTGAGTAAATGTGCAGAACTTCGAGGGGACAATAAAAGCACGAAATATCGTTTTCAGTTCGTATTCGTTTCGGTTCAGTTCGTATTCCACAAATACTTTCAGCAGACCGCGAATGCGTCACTATTGGCATTAAGTGATTATATCGGAAATGCTTGGGAGCGAGGAACTTAAAATACATCCCTTCGCGAGAATTTCTCGAAAACCACAAGCTAATTAGTAACTCGGAACAGCAACTAAAGCGCGACGCTACAAATGAAAACAACTTTTTTCCCCCTGCCATTAGCATGTCTCAACCTTGAATTACTTATTAATGTGTCATGAGGAAAATGGCGCTCGTTGCATCTAAATATATTTTCGAAGGATGCACAGTTGTTGAAGAAGCGCTAATTGTAATCTAATGCAATTTGTTGAGAAATATCTCATTAATACGGAGTCTTGATTGCAAAATCTTCATTTTCTCATATCTTACCTGACTGAAAAATGGACTGTTCCAAAATGGTTCTATTCCATGATCGCATTTCTATGTATATTATACATTTAATTATTATTTTTTAACTTTGGTATACCGGTTTTGTAGGTATCTCACGGATTCTGCAAAGAATACAAATGAGAATATTTTTCTAGAACCTGAATATAAAATTTTATTATATAAAAAAATAAACTTATATTTGTCTGAAAATGACAGAAAAAGTTATTCTTTAAATGACTCACATTCGTAAACAAGCTTAGGAAAAATTTGTTGTAAAAGTTTTAATTTTTTAAATGGAATTAATCATTTATTTTCCTATTTTTAAGAAAAATTCCTACTATTAAACTCAATCTTTAATAACATTTTTTTTATTCATCCACTCAAGTTCAAACGCATGTAATTAAACTTTTAGTCGATAAAATTTGATGTTAATACAGTTTTTTCAAATATTAATTCATTACTTTTTTATTCATTAATTAATTAAAAATTAACTTCCTCGCCAAAAAATCTTCATTTTCCCTCCGCCATATTAGTAAAACTTTAGTTCGTTTTTTCCCTACGCTGATGAAATTAGGCTTAGCATATTTTCGGCCGATTATTTCTAACAGTTCTTTTTATTTTCTCAATGTTTGATGCATTTAAAATCAAACATTGTTAATGAGTCGATTTTTCGGATTCATTCTGAAGTAATTTCGAATTAAAATACAACAGAATAAAGAAAATTAAAAATTTCCAATCTGTATTGCGCTACCTCAACTTGTGTAGAAAATTCGCGCATTTATGTTGCCTCAATTGGCGTTGAAAAATCAATGCCAATTAGCCGTATTCTGATTACGTTAAATTTACCGCCAATTGATTATGTTCTTTATGTGTTCTGATTTATTTTCAACGGATACGGACTTGATTTTATTTTCGCCAGGCATAATTTTTTGATAAATTATTAATGTTAATTATGATAAAAAGTATATAAAATAAAATTTTCCTTTATTGACCTAAGTAGCAATTGACTTAATTTTTTTTGTATAGATGTTACTTATTCATATATGAAATATTGGAAAAGAAAAAGATTGTCAACAAATAAATCCTTGAGACGTAAATGATCTCCACGTGTTACACATTAAAAACCTTCTTTCCTATTATTGATATTACATTTTTATTCTCTCATTTACATAGCATAATACATTCATGCATAAAAGTTTAATACATAAAGATATAAAATAAAAAGATTTTCAGTAATGGATTTACGTATTGAAAGTCTTAGGCAGTGCACGTGATTAGAAAGTATACAAAGAAGCTTTCGGGACATCAAAACTCTTCATATTTAAATTCCTCTTTTAATTTATCAGCATTTTAACTATACAATTTAATTATTATTTTTTATTTTCTAATATTTTTAATATAAAGAGAGTATTGTAATCATCAAAGTAATTCCAATTCCAGATTTTGACTTTATTTTAGACCTCCAAGGATCTACAAAACACATTTTTGGTATTATGTCTGACTGTCAGTCCGTTTATCCGTATTTTTGCCAGTCTCTATTGCTGTTGTTGTGTTGTTACTTATGGCACATTTCAAGGCCTCTGACAAATTTGTCAGATATTTAAGCCGATCGAGCGTCTCTTTTTTTTTTCCAGTAGCTCCAACTAGGGCCGAGAGTACGCCTTAGAACGCACACGGATAAACCATAAAACTGAATGACCGGACCGCTGCAATTGCAATATTGGCGGGAACCGTGGTTGAGACCTAATGGCGATCACCGGCCTCGGTACAGCCCTTCCCGTAGAAAGTACGTCTCGTCATCGATAGGAGGAGTTCAACCCCTACCTATTAGTGCGCACACAGAGTTACGAGATTCAACCAGCATAATGGAAGCATCTCATCCTCTATTACGATATACCCCCCCCCCCCTGGGGGATAACTTCTGAGGGTACGTATCTCTGAGCCCCCGAGGGAAGAAATCTGACTTCTAGCTCACACGTCACAAACCCTCTTTACGGGGCGGACTTCATTCATGCATTTCATTCATTCACCCACAGATCGTAATTTAGTTCATGAACACAGAATGATCACCTATGACCCAGTACCCCCAGTGGTATTACTCTCTACATGAAGGACTGTGGGACCATGACATATTTGACGTTCGCTAGTCACCACATAAACATGGAAAGTCTTCAGCTGGCGGGTCCGAACTCGTAACTCAAGGGATGCGAGTCCTCTGCAATTTGTAACAAAGATAATTCAAAAACACTTTGAGCTAGATGACAGAAATTTTGTATATGGTCTATACACCAAATTTTATATTTCTATGAGCTTTTGAGCAAATTTTATACGAAGGAAATCTGATTATTCGGCTGTTTGAATATAAATTAACACGATAATTACAAAACAAAGACAGCTAGATGGATAATGTTTGACACACATATTTTACATCTATGAAAAAGATATTAATAAAATGTGAAATCAAATCTGTCAAAGATCTGTCAAAGAAAATACAGAACGATCTGTATTTTAGTTCATGAACATGTATGACGATCTGTATTTTCAGAAGCATGCAAACATGATAATTTAAAAATGCAATAATTTAAATATATCAAATTAGGAGTAGCATTTTGTGATTACAATTGCAGTTTTATGTCTAATTTTTTGTTTCAATAGGTTGTGGAAAAAAAAGTGTCTAAAACACAAATTTTATTTTTGGATGCTATTCATCCCATGACAGGAATTATTCGCAAAAAATGTTGCTCAAACTCTTATAATAGATTCAATGAAAAAAAAAAAGGGAATTTTATCTGATGGTAAATTCCCTTTTTTTTTTAGGAAATAGAAAGGAGAAAATCTAAAAAGGAGTAAAAGGAGTAAAATCCCTAATTTTTTCCTATTCATTTATTGCGTTTATAGCCATCATATTCGAGTAAATAAGAAAACATGCATATATTATTTTTCTCCAAAAATTTCATTTAGGTCTGTAATTGTGAAATAAAAACACATTCCAAATTTGATTCATTTAATTCATTCAACTTTTTGTGTTATTGATTTTATTAATAGATACATCGTCAGTTATAATTTTAAAAATATTGTGGGTGTTTTCGGAAATAGAAAGGATTAAACATGGAAATACCGAAATAAAATTTTCGATATTCACTTTCTCTGTCGAAGATTCACTTTCACTTCATTTTTTTTTCATGCATGAAAAAGTGCTAAAATAGAAAATGCCCACGTCTGCTTGTTTTAAGAACTCTTAAATGACCAAAAGCGCCACCAACATAAAAAAAATTTAATACTATTCTATTGTGCTTATTATAAGTGTTTTTTTTTATATTCAGAATTAATTTTGATTTATATTTAAAATAGAAAAAAACTATTAAAATACATGCGCCGGGAAAGCCTGTTTGGTAGGGCGTTGTCTTCGCATCCCTTGGGCTGCGAGTTCGAACCCATCAGCCGAAGACTTTCCGTGTGTCTTTACGTTAAATCTGTGGTGGCCACAAATTCCTCCATGTCGAGAGTAATATTAATATCACTGGGAGTATTGGGTCCGAAGCGATCGTTCTCTGTTTTAGATCTAAATTACGAACTGTGGATGGATGAATGAAATGCATGAAGGAATTCCACCCAGTAAAAAGTTTTTGTGATATGTGTGAGCTAGAAGTCAGACATCTGCTCTCGGATTCTCAAGGGTTCATACCCTTAGAAGCTTTTACCCGAGGGGGGCACCTCGTAATTGAGATGAGATGCTTCCGGTATGGTGGTTGGATCTCACCAACCCGGTGGTTACAATAACAGTGAGAATTAGGCTCCCCCCCTCGATGATGGGATGTACTCCTTTCGGGGAGAGATGTACCTGGGCCGGTGACGGCCATTAGGACTCAACCACAGTTCCAAAACTTTGCCGTTGCGGCGGTCCAGTCATTCAGTGTCGATGGTTAATCCGTGTGCCTTCGTGGTGGGCCAGAGAGTCTGTTCTATGACTTACCCTCAGAAGTTACTGCACACTACCTTCCATTGTAAAAAGTGAAACACAACAACAGTATTGAAATACCTATTTATTTCATCGTTATGGAAGGTAAATAATTATGGATACCTTTGCACTTTATTATATTCACTAATAAACTCCAAACGTTAAAATTATCAGTTTGTATTTATCGTTCTTCGCCTTACATGTAATTATTATTAATAATAATAATTTAGAATTGTGCTAATATTCTTATTTACTAATATTATACGCTTTACTTTGCCTGTGATTTGCATTAAAGAAAGAGAAATTCTACTAAAGAGAATGGAGTCATTTCCTAAAAACTGAAATGAAATTGCATAGAATTTTTCTGAAGAGAAATTGTTTTTACAGAACCATAAGCAGAATCAAATAATTCTTCGCAATTAAAGAACTTGAAACGATAACGAACTGAAAAATGTTCGAACTATTTGAAATTTTATGATTTCAACCAAATGAATAATCTATAAAAATTTCATCTTTAATTTAATGAATTTTGAGATAATGTGATTCATCCTTCTCAATATTTGAAAAAGTTATGATTATAAAGCGAATATTCTTAAAATGTATCAAATTTACACTGATCTCTTCAAATAGGATTGAAATGTTATGCGCATGTAAAAATTCCATAATTAAACTTTTTTTTAAATATATATATAAAGCATATCTCTGTGTTCTAAGTGATGACTTAGACTTCCTGATAGTATATTCCTAACAGAAAAAAGTATTAACAATAACCACAGAAACATTTACAAATACTGATTTTATATAAGTGTTTTAAGTTGCTTTCAATAAATAATAAACAAAGTGATTCGATAAAGATTAACATAAAGCTCAATTTTTGGAATAACTATGTGGACAGTTGTTTCAACAGAGTGGCTATAAAATAATTACGCTAATTCAAAATTCCAGAGATTTTTTTTAGAAAACCATTTCAGAGACACAGAATTGGATGGAAGATATTTTCTTATCAAAACTTTCATTTCAACAAACATTTTTAAATTAAATCTAAAAGCTCAAGCTGTAAGATCCTCATTTAAACTTTCATTGAGTTTAGTCTTGCGGACTTTATCCTTTCACATTTCAACGAAGTTGGCTGATACATTGATGATATTGTTGATATGTGATATCAGTATTCAAGCCACTTTTCAGAAAAATACTTCATAAGAACTAGCCGATTTCTGTAATTAGATACTTCATGGAGAATACTGGTTGTGTTTAAATTTTGCTCTTATGCTTGGTTTTCATTTTGCTCGCGATTCCTTTAAAAAGTTTTTTTTTAATGATGAGAGACATTAGAGTCTTAATTTAATTGATTTACATTTGTTCTTTTTACAGTACGAATGAACTTTTTTGATGCAATTGTTGCATTATACTGATCGAATAGTATAATTGTACATCGTCTTTCATTATATTGTAAAACTATTTAAGGTTCTAGGTTCTTGGTCAATAAGCTGTTTTATGTTGTTGTTGTTGTGACTAATGGCACTTGCCATGGAACAAGCCCCCGCTGATACGATCAGCAGATGATTTAAGCCTAAGAAATGCGTCTCTTTGTTTTACAAGTAGCGCAAGAGGACGACTTAGCTACTCACATATCACAACCTTTTTTAGGGGGCGGATTTCATTCATGCAAATTCATTCATCTCAGATCGTAATTTAGACCTGGAGCAGAGAACGATCACCTCTGACCCAGTACCCCCAGTGGTATTACTCTCGAAAGGGAGGTCTTTGCGATCACGAACAGATTTAACGAGCGCCAGCCGCAACACACTCGGGGAATCTTTTGGCCGGTGAGCTTCGAACCCGTAACCTAAGGAGTACGAGTCCAACGCTCTACCAACCAGGCCCTATAGCTGTTTTATTAAAGATAAAGCCAATTCGTTTTCATTGATAATTCAAAATTACTCAATAAGGTTGGAAGTGCTGCTATATGCTTTAATCAAAACGATAAAATTTTATGGCAAATCATTATAAGACTCAAAGATGGGGTCAGAGTTTTTTCTTCAGAAGCAGAAATTATTTTAAAAAGAATTAAGAAGATAGAGGATTATTTTGAGTAAATTCCTCAACATAGTGAATCTCGGTTAGTATTTATGGTACTTGAATTAACAAACACAGATTATTCAATTATTGTTAAGATTAAAAGAATATTAAAATATAACCAAAAATTAAAATTTAATCAGATAAAAGCACATGCTAATATAATTGATAAAAGCATGCAAATTTTGGCAACTGGAAGAGAAACAACAAGCTTTCAACTACAAATTCCTAAATCATGAATTAAAATTTAAAAAATCAGCTATGCTAAAATGACAGAACTAGATGGAAATTATCTAATTAGTAGAAATCTAAACTAATCAATAAATT
Source organism: Argiope argentata (assembly GCA_026289955.1). NCBI lineage: Eukaryota > Metazoa > Arthropoda > Arachnida > Araneae > Araneidae > Argiope > Argiope argentata. The sequence goes on from JAOUZG010030082.1 coordinate 5,159,760, forward strand.
AAGCTAAATAGTAAAAATTTAAACTAATCAATCAACTAACCTAATTAGTAAAAATCTAAACTAATCAATCAACTTATCTGATTCGTAGAAATCCAAATTAATCAATCAATTTACCTTATTTGTAGAAATTTAAACTAATCAATGAATTAAACTAAATAGTAGAAATTAAACTAATCAATGAATTAAATTTATTGATATAAATCAAAACCCATTTTATTGCTGTTCTCGTGTTCCGCTTTACAACGGAAGGAGGGGTTCAGTAGCTTCTGAGGTTATAGACAGACTTCTAGCTCACACACGTCACAAACCTGATTTACGCGGTGGACTTCATTCATTCTTGCGTTTTATTTATTCATCCACAGATCGGAATTTAGATCTGGAACAGAGAACGCTCACCTCTGATCCCTTACCCCCAGTGACATTAATCTCGATATGAAGGATTTTGTGACCACGATAGATTCAATGTGCGCCTGCCACCCACCCACATTCGGCTGGCGAGTTCAAACTCGCAGACCAAGGGATGCAAAGCCAACGCTCTACCAACCAGACTATCCCGGTTGTACAACAATTCAATGTTTCTTTTATGTTTGATGGTTTCAGAAAATTTTAAAGATGCCAAACAGATGTTTACATGAATCAAATTTTAATTCCTTATTCTTAATTCGTTTTGGGGGAGGGTATCACCAGATAATTATAGCGAGATTAATGCAAAAATCGACAGATACAAATTAAGTGATTGTTGCATACGCGAGCGAAATTAAAGGCAACTCGACTCCAGATTTTCTTATATAAAAAAACTTCAACTCCTAATTTGTAAAACCAGTGACGTCATTTTTATGTTCGATATAAATATTCAAGTTTTTCATTTAAAATATAATAATAAACGTATGTTGATGTTGTTAAAATATTAGTTTCCCTTATTTAAGCGTATTCACTTGCCATGAAATAATGAAATATCCCATCTTATTTTACGAAATTAAAAGAACCTGATGATCCAGCGTTTTAGTAATTTGTAGATTTGTTTTTGTATTACTGAATGCTGGTACAACAGTGATGTATGACGTTTTACTTCTCTAAGTTGGAAACTTCATTACCATATCTAAATATAATTCATATCTTTTTGTTGTTTTTCTTCTAGAAAGGCATCCAGAGTGTGGCTGCTGAGATCAACGATGAGGATGGAGAGGCTCACGTGTTCGTCTGTGACATCAGTGACCAACCTCAAGTTCAGAGGGTGGGGCAAAAAGTATTGCAGGAAGTGGGTGACGTCACAGTCGTCGTGAATAATGCGGGGATCCTTCAAAATGTACTCTTTTCAGACCTTGATCCCACCAAAATAAGGAAAACGATAGAAGTAAATCTTTTATCCCATTTCTGGGTAAGAATTGGGTTTTTTATTTATTGCTTACATTCTCTTTGTGTTTTTTTGTTGAACAGTTTTTGTTGCGACAGGAGAGAGCATCACCCCCTTTTCGCCAAGGATATTAAACGCCAAATATGGCAACCCGATGTTGTCGTTGGAGGATTTCTTCCTCTGGGAGAAGGCGATTTTGAAAAGTGCGCCACGGTGGTGATGTTCTTTACAGATCAACCCAGGTTTTTAGTATTGTGTCAACATTTAAAATCGATCGGTTAAAATAAGTACCGGTTTTCTTTTTAAGGATATACAAAAGAAATTAATTAAATTCTAATTAGCTTAATTAGTCAGGATACGTAACAGCATCGGTAGACGGGTTATTCTAGATTGCGCAAAAACATTGTCGATAACTGACCAAGATTTTTAAAAAAGAGATTAAAATGAAGTCTGCTATGCACATTTCAATATATCATGTCAGAAACATTATATCTTGAACGGCCAAGCATCACGTGCTCGTGCAAGTGAAATTATATTTCTATTCATTTTAATTGTTTCATTGAATGAGTCACTTTAGTATTGCAAACTATCCAAAAAGACTTTGTCTCGCATTTATTGTTAAAAAAAATCACATTTCCTGTTTATTTCATTTCGTATAATTAATTGCTCAAAATGACATTTTTTTCTAGGTTTTATTTGCTGTAGTCATTAACTTATTTTTTTAATCAGAGCTTTTGTAAATACGATTGCTACGCGTTATTAAAAGCTGATTTTTTGAGATGGTCGTGCAGGTAATAACATTTTTATTTTTCGCCTATGGACTTTTGTTGACTCCACAAACCTCATTCCCAAAATAATATCATGTTCTGACATGACAATAAAGTTAAAAACAAACAATTGCAGCAAGAAACAGAGAATCATGTCACAAACTCATGCAACCATTCCCAAAATATTTTCAAATTTTTACAAACTCTTTTTTTTGCATCTATATATTTTTATTTTGCATTTACAAGCGTGTCATACGTAATGAAGCATATTCTGAAAAAAAAAAAAAAAAAAAAAAACAGCAACCTTAATTATGTTTTGGACAAAATTGTGTTTAAAATTCCAAATAAAAGAGCACAAATAAATGGAACTGAGAGAAATGGCACTTTAATGAAATAATTCTTTTTATGCAACAAGAAGTTTCAATTCATACACTGACTTCTTCAAACTCACAGAAAAAGGAAGAAATAAAAATATAACAATGATATGCATCATCTCGACTTCAAAAAGACTTTTGATTATCCAAAGCACTGTTGATATTTTTTCCGGAAGAATTTTACATTAGAATACAACAACAGAGGAATAAAAACTGATAATAATTACACTGGATTTGACTCGAATACGTTACTATACTCAGATTATCAGATCTTCAGCCAAAACACTGCTAAGCCTATGAATGTGTGCCTGTAGAAAGTTCCCATCCAGAATGAGAAAATTTCTGTATTCCTAAAACAGACTATTTAACGTTGCCTGAAATGCCACTGAATATATAACAACAGATCGATTACATTTTCGAAATACACAGAGCTACTGAGTTCATAACGAACTTTATTGATTAGTAAATAAACATGAGAAACTACCATCTTTGCTCTCTAAATAAAGTATATCACTTGTGGATATCTTTAACCTAGGCACTCTAGATTTAAACAAGTTAGAACTGGAACTTGCTGTCCATCATCATTTCATGATTTTTTAAATTCTAAATTGATGATATATAAGTATCATTAAGAATATGTAATACCATTTCCCTGCATTGCTGATCTGATGTAAGGTTAGGAGATTTACAGACATTTTTAATTCCTAAATTTCGCGTTAAAAAGGATGATTCTGGAACAAACTTGAATCTTGCTTTTATTTCTGTTAGGATCTGAGATCCCGAGATTCTTCTTGAAAGCTACATGCCCTTATAGAAAACTTATATAAATACAAAGGACTTTGTCAATTATGTCAGTTTTCTTTTTGGAATGTTGATCGCAAGATGTGACGCCGAGCACTGCGGTTTAACATGCAATTTCTTCCCTATTTGTGTGTTTAGATAATTATTGTTCCATTTATTCACCAGGGGGTGTTTTTTTGAGTGTGGTTCGGGTTTTTCGTGGAATAAAACATCATTTTTTACTTTCTAATGCATTAAACTTCTTTCAGTGTAACCTAGCAGACGATTTTTAGTAACTATATGCAATTAGCCTAGAGAAATAGAATGAACTCTAATCCGTTTCCTTATTGATTACTAAAATTGCTATAATACATTTCGGACCAAGGCAATATTTGATTTTTTTAACGATTTTTTGTATTGCACATAGTGTTGCCGAATTCAGGCAATAAATTCAGGTGACAGTAAGTGCCGATAAGATCAAAAGTTACCGTAGAACATGTTAGTTGTTAAAAATCGTGACCAAATAAAGTGACTATTCATTATTTTGGGGATTTCACCAATTAAATAAGATTTGCGACTCATGGTCTATGGCATTTTTTTTTTTTTCATTTTTTAATGCTAACTGACACTTCTCAAAATTCATCGGCATATATATAATATATTAGCAACATCTTATATCCAAGATGAACTTAAAATAACTGCTTCTGTTTTTTGAATTAGCAGTTAAAATTAAGGAATGAGTTAAAAGAAATTTCCTACTTAGACTATGAAGGAATGTTACGTTCTCTCTTTATGTTTACTTTTTTCTCTTCTCAGATCAATAAATTTTTCCTTCCAAAAATGATGGCAAACGAAAAAGGGCATATTGTGGCTACGGCTTCTGTTGCAGGACTACGAGGATGGTTGTATCTGGCAGATTATAGGTATTTTTTCTATTTATTACTTTATCTATTAATTGACTTTATCCGTATAGTTAGCAAAACAAAACAAAATAAGCTCTCCATCCCCAACTACTGGCCAGTTTCTCTATTTTTTTTTATTTCATATGATTGCTTATAACCTCAAAGCTATCAGTCTCTCACCCCACTTCTTTAGAGAAAAATCACGAAAATATCGATTCCATGTACATTCTCCAAGTGGAAGGGACAATGATAAAATTCCGCATAGTTCGATCTGATAACTGATTCTAAGAATTTTTTTAAATGAAAGTTTCCTCGATACGTCATTATATGTGACACCACCACTAGTAGAAGAATGACCATTGTTTAGAGTTTTCGAGATTGCTATTCATGGAGAAAAATTCACTACAGAGGCGTCCAGTCTCAACCACTGGATGTCTCTGTTTCTCCAACCTTTATTTCATAGAAAGGCTGAACTCTAAATAAATAATAAAAATTATCACTTTTCAACTTCTAGAGTCTATAGGAAAACAAATTTTTCACACAGATCCCAGTTTCTATAACTGCACTGATTCCGCAAATATATATGAAATTTAATAATCCATGTTAATTATGAATTGAAAGCAGATTACAGAATCGTGTCCAATCAACATGAAGAAAACACATGTTGAATTTTCAAATTCGTTTATATTCCATTTCAAGGAGCGCGCAGCACAGCATCAGAAGGTTTACAAGGCGTAAAAAGAAATAAAACATTTATATCTGATCTTATATGCTATTATATTATCATAAATCATACACGTGTAGATTTTCGAGAAGAATTCTTATGCGCATTGACCTTATGTTGACCTTTAGACAAGAGAAACGCAGGAATCAGTGATTTATTATCCATCCATTGGGCAAGTGGAGTAATCAATGACGCATTTTCTTTATAATACCTCATTTGATTTATTAAATAGAAAAAAGGGGAATGGATCAGGAGATAATAAAACATTTTTAGAATGAAATTAGTATGAGATAAATTAACACAAAACTTTGAAAATTAATTACAATTTAAATTAGAGTTTAAAATATCATTGCATATGTATCTATTAATCTCTGCACTTCGCTGGCGTAGCTAACAACTTATACTTGCAGAGTCAGCATAAAGCATTCTAACTTAAAATTGTGTTTTTACTTGATTTATTCAGATTACTTGAAGAAGCTATGTTCAGCTTACTTCAGAGCTTAAATGAGACATTGATTACCCTCAAAGTTGCTTGAAATTAATAAATTAGTATTATTGTTACAAGCGAGTGAGCGCGTGAAGACGTGCCGCATTAAAAAGCGTTGGCACGGTTAACGAGAATCTTCGCGCCAGCCGATTTGATTTGGCGAGGGGAATACTCTGGTGGTCGCTGGATCGTTGACGGTGTTTTCTGAAGCTTCGTGTGCTTCTAGACATTCGCTCGCTCAGTTATATAAGGGACGGGTTGCCACAATTTGGCGTTCTTATCGAAAGAGTAGCAACTCATTGTAGAGAGCTGATTACTTTTTTCGCTTGTTATTACCGAGCTGTGTTTACGTTTGCTGTTACGTTGTGTTATTGAGCTCACTGTGATTTACTGTTTGCTGTGCTATACGATATCTGTTTTGCAGTCTGTGTTTATTGCGCGTAAGACTTGCATTTACGCTGTTAGTGACTATTGACTGCTAGATTGTTTTTATCTGAAGTTTTCCTTTATCAAGTCATCCTGTAAATAGCTGTACATTAATTTGTTTGTGCTGTCCTCAAGTAAAGTCCATTCAATCCGAGCCCGCTACGCTAAAAATGTAATATTATTAATAAACTTTGTAAACAGGTGATCGCCGAAGGTTTTCTGCTAACAAACTGTTCAGGTTGTGTTGATTTTATTTTCTTCAGCGTTTTTATGAATTGATTACTTTTTATTTTCCAATTTCAGCGCTTCGAAGTTCGCCATACTGGGCATGATGGAAGCCATGGAAGAGGAAATGCGATTTCTCGGACTGGACGACAAAATTCATTTCACTACAGTTTGTCCAATGACTATAAACACGGGAATGAACCAGAATCCCACTACCAGGTGATTAACTTTTGTTTTGTTTTCATTCTCGATGTTTTAGTAAAGCTATAATTACTTCCCTGGATTAAGTTCCGCTTTTAAGAGACAGCGAAATTTCACGCTTCAGCTCATTTTAAATGGTAATAGGATGTTTTGATATCAGATTAATCCGTAGGAAAAAAATGTCATAGTTTATCCTGAAAAAGTGGGACAAATGCATAGTTGTATTCTGCAAAAGTTTTTAAAAAAATTAAATAATTTGATTGAATGTATTGAATAATTTATTAAATATTTTAAAATAATGTTACTGTTTCAATATCTCTATAAAAAGGCCTGAATCTGACAAAAATAATCATTTAAATATAATTTTTTTTTAACGGACTAAGAAATTTCTTACATCATAGACTTTTAGGGCAATCTGCATGAGATTACTAAACTATATTATATTAGGAATCGATAAAGAATAATAAATCCTTGTAATCTCTTGAGAAGGGAAACATAGTTTGAAAAACAAAGACATTTATTTGTAGACATAGACAACAATTAACAGTTAAAAGAAAAGAAAAGAGGGTTAACACATCTTAAAATCCTCCAAGGTTTTCAAAACCAAACTAATTCAAGAATTCAGAATCCGGCCATCACTCACATAAAAAACCAGAATCATCTCTCCCTTCTCGATTTATCAGTTTTGTTTTTCTTTTTGCCGACACCGATCTCTCATTTCAGTTCAATTCTCAATAAAAAAGGATTAAAATGAAATCTGCAATGCAAATTTCAATGTATCATGTCAGAACATAATTTCATGAACGGCCAAGCACCACGTGCTCGTGCGAGTTAAATTGTATTGCCATTCACTTTAATTGTTTCGTTGAATGAGTCACTTTAGTGTTGCAAAAAATGCAAAAATTTTTTGTCTCGCATTTATTGTTTAAAAAATATGTAACATTTCCTATTTATTTCATTTCATATAATCACGTGCTCAAAATGACAATTTTCTAAGTTTTATTTGCTGTAGTCATTAACTTATTTTTTTTAACTGTATGTAATGTTTTTGTAAATGTAATGGCGACACGTTATTAAAATCTGATTTTTTTAAGATTCTCGTGTAGATAATAAAATATTTATTTTTAGCCAATGGATTTGTGTTGACGCCAAAAACCTCATTCCAAAAACATCATCATGCTCTGACATGATAATAAAGTTGAAGAAGTTCCAAAAAATTCGGTTTCAGAGCGACTTGCCTTTAAATGAGTGGCAGGATGGTACATACTTTTGAAGTAGGAGAAATTATTAGGTAGTTTCCTTTAGGAAGACTACCTATTGCAATGGTTGATTGATTGATTAGTTTGTATTTGTATTAATTAGACTAATTGATTGATTAGTTTTGATTTCTGCCACTCATTACTAGTCCAGCTATACATGGACTTATCTTTTTGTTATTTATTGAAAAACGAATCAACAGTCAACAATCATTAACAAATCGGAAAGTACAAAAAATACACTAAGCACTTTTAATAAAAGTATCCCCCACCACCACCATTCTTGCTCTGCTTAAAAATTGAACTAGAACAAAGTCGGAAATGCCACGAATGTTTACATTTTAATTTTTAAAGTTCTATAAATGAATATTCATTTGTTTTACTTCGTAGTACCAAAAAAAAATCAAATATGCATTTTAGATGTCTTTTTTTTTCAATTGATTGACACAAATTTCTGAGAAAATTACAATTTTAGAAAAAAGGTCAGATTCCAAATTTCATTTATCTAAGTCGTCGTATTTTTGTGCTATCGTATTTATATGCGTGATTGAACAAATTGACAGACGGATTTGATTCAAAATTTGATTTACTCTTCGATGTAAGATAGTTATAAACTTTATTCACCTGTCTCTGTCAATTTTTAGTCATCCTGTTCACTTTCAATCGGACAAAAAAAGACGGACTAACTTTCTGAGAAAAGATTTAATCAACTCACATGCGCAGTTCAGTTGATAGAAATCTACAAATTTAATGTAAAGTTCACGAACCTATTTTTTCTATCTAGATCAAAGCAATTTTTAGCTATCGTGTTCACGGACAGAGCAATAGTCAGATAGATAGCTTTTCAAAAATGTGCTTTTCGAATTAAGGAGAAATCTGAAATACAGAGAGTATTCGAAAATCTCAAGATCGAATTTTTAGGACTATTGCCATACTTTCTGTTTGAGTACTTCATGTATTAGGTTATAAAAAGGGAAGAAAATTACTAAATAATTATCCACAAACATAAAGGATTGCATTTCAAAATTTGGTTTAAAAGTTTTAAAAAATAAATAAATAGAATTGACCCTCTTCCCCCTCAAAAATAACATTTTTACAAACTCTTAAATCATTTTCATTCAAGTTTTCGATAAACACGCTACTTTTAATTGCATCATTACGAAAAATAGGATTTTCATAGTTTTCAAAAGATCTTGCCTTATTTTTTGAGATTCTTTGTGTAATCTAAATCCTTTTGTGGCTATAAATGTATTCTACTATATTTCTGAATTCAATGCTGCCTATAAAAACACATAATGCTCAGATTGATCCTTCATATTTTGGCACGACTTTGATATTGTCTTTCTAGTTTGACAAGCAAGTAAATATTACTTCAAAACCTAACAATACTGATCCATTATTAAACTTACAACCATTATTGGAATTCGTTTGTTTTCCTCAGAGCAATGACTTCAAAATTGGAAAGTGGATATCCGCATTAAGATAAAACCGATTCCCAATTCTAGGTTTTATTTCTAACTCGAGCGTTTCGAGATCTTAATCGCATTCTATGTCGCTATTTTGGCGGTTTACAGCCGCTCTGACATGCGCAGTTGTTCTTTCACCTGCGTTCTTCTTCAAACCGGATGCACGAATTCGAATAAAACCCGTACGACGCAAAACCGCAGCAGATTAGGTCAGGAAATTAATAGATTTCCAGAAAACTAATCTCCTGAATATGTGCAGAATATCGGTTCTGCCTTTACAGGAATTCTTGAGATGGCTCTAAGTATCCAATGAATGAAAGGAAAGGTACTTACATATTCGACCGTCGACGCCAAAGGTCACCAACGGTTTAATAAATCATTTGGTAACGGATTCAAATTTGGCGATAAACCGTCGACGCCAACAAAATGGCGGATGACAATTAAGGTTTGAACAATTTTTAAAATAATGGCGGGTTTTTTTTTGCCATTATTGGCAATTTAGCAACTCATTGGTGACGCCTTTAAATGTGGCGATAAAGATTAGCTGTCTAATACGTAAGTAAGTCGAATTCATTATACAAAGTGAATAGGAAAATTGTTCGAATAATAAATAATGCAATGTTGAAGAAATTCGAAATTTATTTATTTGGAAAACTATTTCAAAGCAAGTTAACGGTAACCATGTGCTTTATATTCTTTTAACAAATCAATCAATCGAATAATCCTTCAGTATTTAACTGCCTTTTTACTTATTCAGATATGAAGTATAGTAAAAGTATAGTAATCTCCAAAATATTCAAACTCGAGATTTTGACAAATCTCCGCGTTTTACTCTCTCCTGAAGGTGGAAAACACATTTATGGAAAATGTCAGCCTGTCTACCTGTGACAAGGATAACTCAAAAATGTTTTGGCTACAAAATTAAAGCTTGTTATATTGTCTTTATACTAAATTTGCAGATTTCTATCAAATTTTGAATAAAATCTGTTCAGAGGAAACTCGTCTGTCTGGGTATTAGAATACAAAATAACACGATAATTACAAAACGAAGGGAGCTAGATATATGAAATTCGATACTCAGATTTATCGTCTATAATGTAAATAAATCTACTTGTAAAGTTTTGAGCCAAATCCAATTTCTAGTTGGCTGTCTGTCAGTCTGTACTTTCAAAAACATGCAAATGTGAAAATTCAAAAATGCAATCACTTTTATAAATCAAATTTGATATAAGATTTTGTGACAAAAGTTCAGTTTCTTACCAAATTTTTATTTTGACACGAAACAGCTCTGTTTTTACAAGAGTTTAAAACATAAATTTGATTTTCGTACATTATTAATTGCATACAAAAGATTAATCACCAAATAACTCGCCAAGGGTGTCATGATGGATTTTATAAATATGCTTGCTTCACGCCAAAGTTTAATATTTCGTAGCTTTTGTACGCCAATGCCATGGCAAGTTTACAAGAGTTTGTGAGAGAGTTTCGGGGTGACCACTCCCACTAATTATCAGTAGGGTAAAAAGTAATTTCCTTGACCGCTTCACATAGAATGAAATGCGCATGGAATATATGAATTTTTAATTTAAAATGTTCATTTAAATGAAAGTATTGCTTAAAAATGCCATCATATCTCAAATGCCTCCCCTTTCAATATAGGAATTAAAATGTGTCCTAAATAGGATGTGTGCAGACGTCACAGTACAGCACTTTTCCCCGTGATTTGGGTGTTCTGGGCTCGATCATGGATGTTCTTTATCTGTGATATGTTTGAATGTGCGAACCTATAAAAAAGGGCTGTGCAAGCGATTGTGATGTATTGTATGTGATGTCTTTATGAGATGTGTTGTCTACATCTGTAAGCCCCATGTGATACTTAGTGGTGCAAGGTAGTTTCTAAATGTTCCAAAAAAAAAAAAAAAAGACGTGCCATTTATTAGGAATTAAATTCGAAAATCAGGGGAAAGAAGTACTCGATTCCTTGGGAAATACATAGAAAAGATAATGGCGAAAAAATAAGTGGAATTCTATTTTTTTTGTTCTAAATATTATTGAAAAAATTCTTTTAATATTAATTAAGGCATTGAAAAAATATTAATCCTCATAGAACGGAAAATCACCAAAATCTTAAATTAGATTTTTTTGACGTTTGAATTATTTTCTCCTTTTTTATATCGAATAACAGAAAGTAAAAAAGAGCTATTTAGATTTTTTAATAATTTGAAAATAATCTGTAATGAAAAAATTCATGCTTTAAGCTTTTATTCTCAACTGTTTTTTTAAAAAAATATTTAGTAATATTTTTATTCCCTGATTTTCCCTCAGATTACCGTCAATTGTTCCTATTCTGAAAGTAACAGAAACCGCAAGCATCATTGTGGAGGCCGTACAAAGAAACGAACGACTGATTACTGTTCCCAGGAGTCTGCTTTACCCTCTATTATTTCTCAGGTGAGTGGGTCGGAATTACCGAAGTGGATGCAATCCACTAATGTAATAATTTCCTTTCGGATGTTTCAGTTTTAAGTGACCTCATTATTTCTGTTTCAGCAGACGATTCCGAAAACTTTAAACCTAGAATTAAAATAAATAAAAACAAAACATTCCATTCACATACGCGAAGAAAAAAATCGTCTGCCACAGTGAATTGTAAACAAAATCGCTTCGTAAAAAATATATATTGTATGCAAAATTAAGTGAAGTGAATTTAAATAATCTTTAGTTAAGTTAAGCAGCAATTAATTAAACAATGAATTTACAAATATTGAAATTTTTTTATCGATGATTGCAAAAACCTGGCATTTCGAAGAATATGTAGTTTTTACATCATGACCTGTTCCTGATCATATAATTCTATTATTGATTTTTTACTCCTATATTTGTTAAAATATTGAAATTTTACTTGCTTATGCATTTGCAATGACAATGTACTATTTTAATACTTTCAGACTTTAATCGTTAACTAAATAATTAATTTCCAAGATTTTACATTTAAACTTATGAATTTTAAATTTAATACTAAGAATAAAAAACAAATTTCATAAATGATCTACTTTTTATTTTTAGAATATTTACTACTTTTTAAAATACAAATAAAAGTATATTTAAAAATATTTTTATTTCATTTAAATCATTATTTTGACATACAGTTGTGCATAACCTGTTGGTGAATAGTTTAGTTCATTAACTTGAGTAGATTACGTGCCCAACTCATAAAGATTCTCGACTAGTTATTGAGTAACTGAACAAATAGGATATAATTCTGAATCACAAAAAATGAAGTTAATACATATAGTACTAAAAATTAAGAAATAACTTTTCATGTGAGTTAAAGCATTTTAAATTTTTTAAAGGATTTTTATTTTATAATCTATGAGGTTTCATTATATTTTTAATCCCTTCTTTTTTTATAAATTTTTTTCAGAACTCATTAATTTTAGCTTATTTATTTATGAGATCTTTATTTTTACGGTTTTGTAAAAAAGTGTAATTGTTCTTACTGTTTTAATTTCAAAATTATAAAAATAATGAATTTTTCAAAGAAGTATATGAATTATTTACTATACAATTTCAACGAAATCATTTAATTAATTTTTTTATGCGGAACTAAAATACAAGACGGAAACTGTTTTCGTTTTGTGGTTTTAATCACAAATTTTTAGAAATTTTTCTCTCTTCTTTTGCAGGTTATTTCCAAGAAAAATCGCTCAGTTAGTATTCGATTTTGCGGAATATAATATGCTACCAAACAGCCAAGAGAAATCGCAGAATTCATCGTAGCCATGCAAAATATATTAGTACTTCCACTTTTTTAAGCAATGTATATTTCCAACACTTATTTTTTTACGATTTGTTTTTCAAAATAAAATCATTCTCGAACGAAAGAACTTTAATTTAAAAAAAATTATAACTGAATTTAAAATGCACCGTTTCTATTTCGTTGTAAATGAGGATTCAGTTTGTATAAGTAGCAGAGAACTATTTAAAATATGATGGCAGTTTTCATTTCGTCATCTGATGGAGCATGAAAAAAAGTGACAAGCAGAAGACAAATTTAATTTATTACGAAAATTGAAATAAAAACATGGTTATTTTTCAACATAATGGCTTTGATTCAGGCGCTTGTCAAGTTTTTTCAGTCTCTACTATTAGCCCACACTCTCCCTATATATATAAATCTTGCTCAAATTTTCAATCATTAATAAAATACTTTTTATTCTTTCAATCAAGTTCAAATAAATTTTTAAAAACTTGTAGTGGATGATATTTGATGTTAATACAGTTTTTTTCAAATATTAATTCATTGTTTTTATTAATTAATTAAAAAGTAACTTTTTCGCCAAAAATCTTCATCTCCTCGCCACCAAATAAGTAAAGATTTGAGTTTGTTTTTCCCCACTCTAATGAGGTTAGGCTTAACATTTTCGGCCAATTATTTTAAACGATTCTGTTTATTTTCATAATACTTGATGCATTTAAAACTAAATTGTTAATTAATTGATTTTTTCGATTTTGAAGAACTTTCGAATTAAAATAATACAGGAAATTAGAAATTTCTAATCTGTATTGCGTTCCCAACTGGTGTAGAAAAATAACGCATTTTGTGCTGTCACAATTGGCTTTGAATCTCCCATTGGCGTTGAAAATTCTAGTATAGTAGAATTTTGCTATGCTAGTATAATTTTTTGATGAATTTTTTGTAGTAATTGTTATTGTCATGTTGGAATAGTCTGGTTGGTATGGCGTTGGATTCGCATCCCTTGGGCTGAATGTTCGAACACCACATATATAAAGGAAAATGGAAAATTGCCAGGAAATTCGCTTTCTCTTTTGCCGCTTAATATTGTGATTCTGTCATATTTATATTAGTTGTAATTATTTAATAAAAAGAAACGAAAATAGATTTTTTCTTTGTTAACGTAAGTGGGAGTTGATTTAAAAAAATTGTTTTTTATATTACTTGTTTATCCCTTCTTCGAAAAACATTGCCCAGTTATGTCGGGCAGCACTTCATTTCCCCTAATCCATTGGCATCTAATCCTCGGGCATCGCTAACCGCGCCAATATCCATGAACATCCGACAACCAAAAATTCGCTTGAGTATTTGAAGAATGTTTGTCTTATTAGTTATACAATAGAAATAAATAAACGACACGAGGGTTTAAGGAACATTCTTTAATTCTACATAAACTTTCAGCACCTTTTTTTTGCAAACATGGTAATCACACAATACAGAAATAAAACGCTAAACGGAAATTCATTGAATATTTTACAGAGATCCGCTTCATAAGAAGCTACCTAATATACAAATGATGAGTTACAAAAAAAACTGACCCAGTTTTCACATCTCCTTCCTCAAAGGAATTACCAGACTCGGATGGGAGAATGGTGTATATTTTGCAGTATATCAATCTCTCCGTATCTAACATCTAGTCAAAACAGCAGTTATGTATTCCTTAAACACTAACGGACAAACATAAATGGTAGAAGACATTTTAAAACATATAACTTGAAATAGTTGGTACTTACGTATTAGACCGTCTTCGCCAACGGTCTAGTAACTCATTGGCGACGGATTTAAATTTGGCGATAAACCGTCGATATCAAAAAAATGGTGGACGACAGATAAGGTTTGAACAATTTTTTAAAAAATGGTGGTTTTTTGTTATAATTGGCGGTTTAGCAACTCATTGGCAACGACTTCAAATTTGGCGATAAAGATGATTCGTCTAATACGTAAGTATCAAAAATAGAATCAGAAAAGTTATAAAAATTTATAAATTATGATCGCAGTATATAAAAAAATATTTAGTCCCAAACATTGTAATATAATAAAGTTTATTTTATGAAATTACAATCAGTTTATTTTATTTGATTCCTTTACTTAAAATTTTTTAAAATTATGTAGCAATGATTGGGTGCATACATGAAATGTAGCCAATATAGTTGCATGACGAGTGAGTATAAATGCGAAACCAAAATAGTGAAAAATATAATAAAATATATTTTTGAAAAGTATTAAAATTTAGGAATAATAAAATAATTTGAAATCAAATACATTAAACCTTAAGAGTTTGAATTTTTTGTTTTGTTTTAAATTCTGAAGTCATATAAAAGGGATTTTAATGGAACAATATGCTTTGAAACAACAGAGGTAAAACGATTGATTGATGTTTGATTAAAAATTTAATTGAAATTTTAAAAAAAGTCTTTTTTGCAAAACAATTGCGTAAAAAGCAAATAAGAGCCAAATTTGTAAGTTGTGGATGCAATGGTGTGGCCAATAACGCGTTATGATTTTCTCAGAACACAATTCAAAAATAAAGTTCCAACCTATAAGCATTGTTCAGATAAGATCCTTCCATTAAAATAATAATAATACTGTTTTTTTAACGTTTTCTTCATAATTTCAAAGTGATTAAACTTTCCCCCTTTTTTGCACAGAAATATGTGAATTTAAACAAATTAACAATCTGTTTTTTGATCTTAATTTTGTTAAATAACGATAGCTGATTTGATTGGCTTATTTCTGAGGCGGTAGAATAACCAGTAACATTTATCGAAACCTTAACTAAATTTGAAACAACAATCGTTTATTTTTTTCCTTTTTTTCTGTAGTTTTTTTTTTCACATGAATTTATGCCGGCATTAACAATTGAAGATATTTGTTCTACCGAAATTATTCTTTAAGTAAGGGTCGCATATATCGCGAGCTGGATTATGATATCTTGCAAAAGATATCAGCCAAAGATGGGGGGGGATTAAGTGTAATGATATGGAAGTTATTGTGTAAAATAAAGACATAGTAGCAAGTTAACGACCTCATCATTGTTGACGGTATGTACCTGCTCCAGGTAAATGCTGAGAATAGAGTATATTTAGCACAATTTTCTGGCCTCACATTGCTATCAGTGACCATTCGATTACCCTATAATCGATCACAAAATCTTTTCTTTGGAATTTTTTAAATTTTCAAATTTTTAATATCAGTCAGTTTAATCACACTCTTTAATGAGTATTTAGATTCAAAGTATGTATAATAATCATACTTCAAGTTAAAAAAAATCTTTGAGTATACCAATATGTGCTTTTAAGAATTGTTTTTATATCACATACAGATAAGAAGCGGGACTACCTTTATGATCTCTTTAAAGGGTTTTCTTTATGGATATTTAAATAAATTTGCAAGTAAAAAAGATTTAAAAAAGTTCCATTACTTGAATGTTCAGTTAAATTTTTTAATCAAATTCCCAAATTAAAAATGTTGCATTTTTTAAAATAATCTTTTAAATGTCATCAAATGATTGTGGCGCATCAGATGATAGATACATGGAAATGGCTAAAGAAGTGTTTCTTTTCAGGATGTACAAAATGGCAACAGCAAACTCAACATGTAGAAATTTTTATTATATATTCAGATATTACAGCGATAAGTGCCACTTTATCAATTTTTTTTGTGCAATAACGGATACATTTTTTTAAAAATATGATTTAAAATATATGTAAATATCACTGAAATTCCCCTCTTTCCTTTGAAGTGGAGAAATACAATGTAAAAAAAAATGTTTAATACATATTTTAAGGATTAAAGGTAAATTTCTTATGTTTCAAGGAAATACAATCAATATAATATAAACATCTTAAAGAATATTTCCAGCAGTAAATTAAATTATGAAAAGTTCCTTAATGCATTCAAGTGCATTAAGATATGTAAATATCGACAAGTGTTAATCTCACAACCAGTTTGTTAAAAATCTATTTCAGTTAAACACGAATTGAAAAAAAAATCATATGATAACAACTATATAAAATGTCTACGTTACATTGAATCTTGATTTAACACAGAAATAATATGAGATCTCTTCCATTGCACTTCTTTGTACATTCTAATATTATTAAATAGAAATTGCATTTTTAAGAAAATATACTTCTGAAGCAAATACTACATTTAAACAAGAAATATATGGAACAGTATTTCTAAACTCGACTCTCAACAATCAAGTATAACAAATAACATTTCATTAACTTTATGAACAATCTCAGCAATCCAGTTAAAGCTCTACATTATTTTATAAGCTGACAATAAATATTTGAATTTTAAAGTATTAATGCGTATGGAATAAATCCTTACAATTAAAAATGTTGCAGTAAATAAAAATGTAGAATGTTTCTAAAAGAATTTAAAAAAAAAATTCAGTACATATGAAGATTATACAAGGCTTAGTTTCAATGGTTTTCTGATTTAATCGAATATTATTAGAAGTCTTGAATTTTTTTTAATTACTGCAAAATATACATAATATTAGTTTCACTTAAAAATTAACAGTAATATGATCCATTTGCTTGAAGCTTACAAATGAAGCAGTGAACATGAAGAAAATTAATAACAATAACTGATAAATACAAATAATAAATTCTGCTAATCATTGCAATTTTATCTAATGCTTTCTATTATACTGAAAATAAATAAACTTTGTATGATATATTTTTTGTCAAAATAACATCCTAATTGCTGCTTTTATATTTCTTCTTTAAGCCAGCACACTTCTAGGTCATTTTATTAATAAAATGTAAAAATTATTCACAAGAATCATAATAAAAAATAATTTAAAATGATATGAAAACCTGCTTAACTTATTCCTTTCATCTTTTTCTTAATTATTTCAAAAGTTTTTTTTTTTTAAGGATAAAGAGGCATGGATTTAAATTATTAAAAATCTGCAAATAAATATTTCGATAAATCTTTTTATGCCCTTTGTTAAAGATATTTTATATTAAAATAATGCATCAAAGAATGATGGTAAGATACTTAATTTGAAATAAAAATAGAGCTTTCCAAAGAAAAGATAATTTGTTTTCAGAATCATTCGTATGAAATCTTTTATGTACAGTTCCAAATGGGTCAAATAATAAATATTTTTAAAAATATAAAACATATATGAGTAAAAGAAATGGACAATAATATCAAACACAGCAATACAAATTTCAAAAGCTCTCAAAAAATTAAAAATTATAACTTAAAAGAAAATTTTTTAAAAAAAGTACATTGCACTTTTTTTTAAAGAAGTAAACACTGTCATTAATTTAAATATAACATTATTAACAATGATCAAAAAAGTTTTAATAAAATTGTATTCATTTCTAAAAAACTGACTAACATACTAAAGACAAATTCAACATTGTGTTGAAATACATTTTTAATGCTATGTCTGTTTAAAAAGTATACAGTTTTCTTTTTGTTATGATGTTAGAGAACATGTAAGTAAATAAGAAGAATACACTTAATACTGTGAAAAATCTATTTTAATGCAGAAACAATATTGCGCAGAGAAGGAAAAACCCACCACATCCCATTTTTCTAGTATCATGCAAAATAAAGTTGTGATGCTATTATAATTTATTGTAAATCAAACGGTATCATACTTGTGATCCCCAATGAACTAGTGGCTCAGAGAGTCAAAGATGAGTGACCAAGTTAAAAACTCAACCATAAAACGTTTCTAAGATAAATGCAACTGAAAAAAAAAGAAAAGAAAATTCAATGTTTTTTTCGTACAGAACAAAAATAATCAAAAATATGAACAAAAAGTTTTTAAGCCCAAGAATTAAGTTCAAAATAAATTATGAAAACATAAAATTTTTGTGTTTGGTTTTCTTTGATTTTCTCCATAGTTATAATCTTAGTCTCCAACCATATGCAGATGAAAGTAAATCAATATCAAATACTGTTGAGCTATGAAGTCAAAATTCAGTGAGGTTGAGATCAACCACTTGCTACTGACTGAAGACACATATTGTAAAAGATATAATCACATTTCATGGGATACATAAGAGACCATTTTGGTCATGCTGTACCATTGATTTTAACTTATACTTGTTAGATACATATATTAATTCTACAACAATAAATCCCTTTCTCACAAATATTACAAGAGAGTACAACATTTATATTATAACATTCTGTATCAAGTTATTAATTCTTTTAACAAAATTCTCTTAGCATAACTTGATATGCTAGAACATTTAAAAAATAATACTCTGTTCAAAGCTTCCTTATATTGCTGAGTAGCAAGAAATGGCATAATAATACTGTTGATACTGAAATGAATCATATCGTTATAACCCTTCTCAATATGCACTGTCTTATAATTATGGAAAATATAATATATTTTTATTTTTAGAATTATACAGCAAGCTATATTTTATCTTTGAAAGTAATAAAACAATGGAGGTAATTTCCTATATGGAATAACCAACAAAATTTTGACTAAAGTTAATACCTCCTTTTAGAATTATTTTGAATATTTATTTTAGAGCTAAAAGTCTGAAATCTTATTGTTGCTTATTCCATCATTTAGTTAAAGAATTTAAAGTTAGTCATGTATTTAATGTACAAAGGGCTGTGACACCAAATTTTTAGAATAGAATGGAACTTAGCTAAAACGAAGTAGAAGAAGTTTAAATACAATTTTGAAACCCCCAGAAATTTGACTTAAAAAAAACCAGGTTGTAAAAATGAAAAAGGCTGAGAAAAAGGATGATTTTTAATTTAAAAATGGAAGTAAAGGCCCAGTTTTATTATTTAATGGTTTTAATGAATAATGTATCAACAGCAATAAATAAAGTAATAACAAAAATGCACTAGTTTAGTAAAACTGTAGAGAAATTAGCACTAAATCTGAGTACATGTGAAATATTATTTAACTAATAGAAACAATTCAGAAATAAAAGCAGTATGCTATTACAATATTTTTGAATAGAAAATTCGAATTTCTTTTGGTTAATGAAAGCGATATTTTGTTATTGTATAGTGAGGAAATTTAATGAATCAAAGAAAAATTTGAATTATCGATGAATCAAAATTAAAAAGTTTGAATCAACCAAGTTCCATAATAATTGTTGGCTAGAATCCTCATTCACACAGGAGCAATTTTAAATAATGGATGAACTGATTTAAAAAGTAGAACAATCTTGATTCTGCTGGCACACACAGATACCTACGTAAATACAAATAACCTATAGGCATCGATTTCATATACAAAAATCAATATAGAAATATTTAAAAATAATCATTTAAATTCTTCAAAGACAAAATTTATATTTCTGAACTATTAAATATCACAATTTAGCACTAAGTTTCAGAAAAATTCCTTCCCCTGAAACCTGAGAAAAATACAAAATCTGTACACACATATATCAGAAAAAACATTCTGGCTAAAACATGAAGATGGCATGACATTAATACAAGATGAGAATAATACACCATTTCATTATGCTGAACTATTCAACATAAAAGAGAAAATAAAAGCAAATAAGCAACACTAGGGCTGCTTTATATATTTTAAAATAATATATAAAAATGAACACAAATTTTAGCAAAACTAAATAGCACAGGTATTTCTTCATAAGCGATTGCATGATTACAAATATCAAACAGTATATATAATGTTATATTTTCGTAAAAAGCTCAAAATATTGAAAAGATATTGAAATAAAAATTAAAAATATTGAATTAAGGTATTTTTATTTGATTGAATCCACATACAAATTTCTTAAATTTTTCTTTTAAATTTCTAATTATAATTTAGAATTGTATGAATGAAGAAATACCTGTAATAGAATAAGTACTAAAAAGAAAAATTGTTCATTACTAAAGAAATAGGACAATGCTTTAAAATTTTTGTAAAAACTCTCTGTACGACCATCTCCTCTGAATAATTAAAAAATATATATGTAAACCGAAACTATAATAATTAGGAGTAATGATTTAAAAAAAATTAGAATAAAAATTTAGTTTTTTTATACATTAGAAAAGCCAGCTTTCAACATTGGAACAAAATAATGAAACTTGAATGTAGGGTTATAAATTCGTCCATTTCACCTTGAACTCTTAACTCGTTTGAGCAATTATTTATTGGTGAAACGGATGAGTGGTCGGTTCAGCGAGATTTTACCATACGATTCTCCAAAATTAAACAACTCTAACTGTCTAATTAAAAAAAAATTAAAAACTTTGTGCACAAAAAGACAATAAATATTTTGATCTTAAGACACTTTCCCTGCAACTCATACACTAATCTCTTTCCTGATCCAAGCATCGGGAATGTCTTCCTTAGACAATGGTTTGATGACGGGTTCTTTGTCCTCCTCTGCGCACACGATGGTGGACGAACTAGTAGCCCCCAATGATTCCTCTCCATGAAAAGTCACATTCACAGTCGGAAGGCTGATTTTTCTTGGAGTTCTACTGATTTTAGAAGGAATCATTGTTGAGTCCCTTGGTTTGGGTGTGGTCGCAGATGAAAGACTGCCCGAGCGTGGCCTTATGGAGCGATGGCCATACTTCTTTTTGAACTTTGGAACCTCGATATGCCTCGAGTCCTTCAAGGCAGTTAAAGGCTCCAGCTCGTGGCTTTCGCTGGTGGGAAGCTGGTTCGGATAACTCGCACTACTCGACGATAGCGTTGATTCCGACAGTGCGTATGCGTTCTTCTCGACAGGAATGGGGGGAGTCTCGCAACAATCGAAGGATGGATAATTCAGCTGCAGTTGGCCATTCTCAGGGCCAACCCAGCTGAGAAGAGACATGAAGAAAAAGGTGGAGTACAACCAACTAACGGACATCAAGATGACAAGGAAAGTGCCGATTTGTAAATATGCTAGAACGATGGATGGAAAGATCAGCGCGCCGGCCATAAATGTGGTGAAGGCAGCCATAGCCACGGGACTTCCAACGTGACTCAGAGCAAATATGACAGATGATTCCTTATCTTCTTGAGCAGACAGTCTATAAGCAACGCCATAATGGAGGGTCAAGTCTACAGCGAGACCAATGGCGATAGACACCGTGGTGCTTTCCAAGACGTTGAGTTTCCAGCCCAGAAGGACCAGAGACCCAACGGTAACGACAATGATGCAAGAGATGGTTAAAATAGCGTAGATGCTAATCAGCAAGTTCAATGTTGTGAATAGAAGAGCTCCAAAAGATACAGCAATGGCAACCCCTATTGCCACTAAGGAACCTTTAGACAGACTATCTTGCAAATCGAAGAATTCCAGATCACTAATGAACCAACCCTTTTTCAACCCCTTTGGAGCATGGGACATCATTCCTGACACCCAACTATCGACAGAAGTTTTGAATTCGTTCATATCCGCGTAAGACATCGAATACGAGTAAGTGCTGTCGTATCGAACGACGATGACTTGAACTTTCCCTGACGTTTTCGAAAAGCGCACACCTTCTGCGGATGGTACTACGAAATAACCTGGGGTGCGGTGCAGAATAGCAACAGCTTCTTTGATGCAGTGGTTAAATACCTTTTCGGTAAAGGGAAACTTGGAGCTCTCACAGCATGGCGTCCGATCCATATCGGATATTCCATCAACGCATCTTCTTTCCATCCACTCCTTAAAGGTTTCAATGAAGCAGTTGAACATCAGCGGACCGTGAGTAGGCTGATAAAAACTCTGATTCCGAAGCTGAATGCAAAAGTTGTACAGCCATTCTTGAGATTCCGGAAGAGCAATGTTGAAGTCAGTATCGAACTCGGTACGTCCCCTGTCGTAAGGATCAAGGAAATTGCCATTATCTTTGGGCAACACACCCCACACGATCCGTATAGGCAATTTGCGATACAGGTCTTGTTCCTTGGCTTTCTCGAACCAGAATTGCTTTTTTAAGTACAGATCGTACCGCTCGAATGGATGGTGCGAGTTAAATATCTGGAATTCTTTTGAATCGGGCAACTGAAGTTTGGGGTAATAGAAAACGGCCACAGCCCCACCTGCCGCAATAGCGGTGAAAAAACCCAACCAGAAATAACGAGACCTCACAATGATGCAGGGGAGGATCTTCTCGAAGAAAACTCGGGAGTACTCGGTGAAACTATAATGCAGCTTCCAGAGGGCATTGCACACGGTTGAGCACCACTGGAAATGTCGCAGCTGGGGAAGGTACAGCCCTACAGGAGGAATGCAGAGGCAAGTGGACGAGCACCATTTCTCGGCCATTATGACCGATGCCGGAAGCCATGAGACGGTGAAGATGAAATTGGCAAGAACAGCAGTCCCAGCAAATATGCTGCAAAATAGAATTTCAAAAATATTTCAAATGTTGCAATAAATTGAAAGTAAAGATATTTTAGCATATTTAGTAAAATAACATTGACAGATTGATTGCGGAATTCAGAACAATTGTAACAGGTAGAAATTTCTAGAAAGACGAAACATTTTGTCTAAAATTGCAACTACTTTGTAACAAAATCCCAGATTTTAAAATAACCTTACATTCTATTATTTTTTAGGGAGGTACCCCCACATCTGATATTAAGAAGTGATGAAATAATTATAATAAAAAGATAATATTGCATTTGTTTGAGGTATGCATTTGAAGTTTATTTTAGCACACGTTTGTCTTACATTTACAATTTCAGTCATCCTTTTTATAAGTTTAATAATTTTCTTTTTTTCAGTATATAAATAATTTTTTTTATTCAATTAAGAGATTAACTGAAATTTCAAACCATTAGTTGAATTTTATTTTTTACAATAACAAAAAAAGTTTATTTTAAATAAAAAATAAAATACATGCTTTTAAAAGTTTAAATTGAAATGCAAAATTTTTAGTTCAGTGCTACAGTTAGTAAGTTCTTCAACTGAGATTTGACTTTTCAGAGTGAAAATTGTCGTACTTTGTGGAGTACAAAATCATCACAGAAAACTGAAAATAACAAACACCCGAAATTATTTTAGGTGCATATGCCAATGATGACATTCTTGATAGAAAATATTTTGACAAGAGACGAAGTAAATTTAGTCTTCCATATGCATTCGGAAGATCTCTTGGCATATCACCTAATTAAAACGTTGCCTATGGTGGAAAAAATCTTAACAACAAATCATACGACACTACATTAGCCAGATTTACCCGAAATATTACTTGAAACAAAGAAAATTGATTGGTAATCTCTTCTTTCTCAGTGAAGGCAACTTATTCGTTAGTCATCAAATTGCTGTTGAGCTACAGCATTTTGAAATCAGATGATGACTTCTGACATATCTCCTCCATACACATGAACAGTAAATATCGTGTATATTCGAAACATTCTTCTTCAAATAAATTCTCAAACATTAGGACATGAACAAGTGGGGAGGGGGCTAATATTTCTTAATCGTTCGAAAGATGAGCTTTCGAGGTATATCATGCCATGCTGATGAAATGGTGGACCGCCAAAGCGAAAATCTGTCAGAATAGGAACTGAGAGGAATGAAAACAGCAAATCGGTTCCTATTTCTTTCACACTATTTAGAATTGACGAATGCGGATGGAAAAGGACAAGCTTGAAATGCTTGGAGAGGTGAGACAGTGTATTCAAGTTCATCAAGGTGTTCGTGACTGTAAGCAAATAATGTTCATGAATGCCTGGTCTTGATGGAATGGTATGAAGTGCCACCATGAAATGGCCATGCTAGACCTCTAATTGCAGTTATTACCTCTTATTACCTCTAATTGCAGATTATGCTTCATGAAATAACTTGCTCTATATAATAGGTTTTATATACGCAACCTTTCAGGTAGGCGGGTGATCGGGGGTAGACCAAGACCAATACGTTTCATATACGAAAAATGATTTACATTTTAATGTTATAAACATTTCTGCAAGAAATCAAATGTACCTGAAGCATCGAACTGCGGTGATATTGCTGATAATGCTGCCAAAGAAGGCGACTGCAGTGGTAACACTGGTAATGAACATCGAGAGACAGGCGTGGTGAAGGGTGTCACGCACCAGCTTGATGAGGGTGCCGTTGTTTTTCTCTGCCTTCGCGCAGGCCCAGATTTTGCAGTAGATGCAGGCATCGTCGGCACCTATACCTATAAAAATCAGAAAATCCATGATTGTTGTATTAAGAGAAATATTACTTATTTTCTAGTATATGATCACTAATCTAAAATCAGTGGCACGGCAGTCCATGTGGACCAAGGCTTACAGTGAACATATCTGCTTTCTTGACAGAAGACCTTGGGATGCAAGCCATATGTCTAGGTTAGGTGATCAGCTTAACGCGGAATTCTAAGTGTTTAGTACCCAAGAAGGCTTGGTTATCAGTTTATCAAACCACTCAAGGGATTAAAGGCTGAGTCGGCCTTGCCAAGCCCGAGATTCGAACCTCGGACCTGTGCATTGGTAGCGCAAAGCTCTACCATTACGCCACAAAGCTTCTTCTAGAATATGAAGTATGCCTAAAATGTTGCAACCATTAAAAATTTTGATAAGTGGATATGCTTATGAATTTCCACATATGAGCAAGAGGAATATTTTTATATATACAACCAAGTTTTGAAAAGTGCCTTCATATTTAAATTATATCTCTGAAACTGCAACTTTTTTTTGTTTGTGGAAAAGAGCAACAAATTGTAACATGCATATGCCCCAAAGGAAATAAGTGTTTAGGCATTCTTTTTGTCAGCATTGTTATAAACTTCAAAATCCAGTAAAGGAGTAAACTACCGTTAATTTAAAAAATATCCTTATTGTACTAAAGCAAAAAGAAGTAAAACTAACTCTGGTATTCGATAAAATAATATTACATTTTGTACTACACTGAAATGAGACATTTTTTTTTAAAAAAAGATATTTATTTGTAAAATTATGCTATGTTTAACCCTTGACATACGATTTTATTTCTTTCTAATTAGGTGACATCGTATTTTGGTCATTTATTGTTAATTTGATTTTCTTAATAATATATGGAGCATTTCGGATATTTAAGCATTTCGAACTGATTTTTGGATATTTAAATTAGTTAATTTTTGGGCTTAGTTGCAGACTAGAAACTAAAAATTCAGTAATCTGATGCACAAGTTAGACACGTCATTGTATGTGAAGGGGTTAAGTTATATCTATAAGATGCCAAACTATATTTTCAAAGGCATCTAAAAATATAATAATTTAATCCAAATGTTTTTAAAGAGTCTACTACTTATTTTGCAATGATCTCTTAAATTAAAAACTGTCATAAATGACTTCCATAATTTATAAACTGTATTAAGTTCATAATTTTGCTTTTGCTCCACTGGAATACATCTCTAAATGGGAATTCTAGTATGATGGTTGGTTCTCGCCTTCTAGGTATATTATATTATATATATATATATATATATATATATATATATATATGCGAGTTCGAATCCCCAACTGTTGATGATGGAAGATATCTTCTAATAGATTAAACAAAATGCCATCTCTATGTCTTCTTTTATGTGGCTAATGGTGGAAACCAGCCACAATATAGCTCCTATTTGATAAGACTCAACATTAGTGCACCCTCCTACACTGTTGAAGCATTCTGTTCATCCATTTTAATTGAATACCTTTAAACGAGTCAGGTTAGTTCAACTATGCTTATTCAAATTCAAATAAAGCTCAAGGCTATTTGCATTGTCAGTCTCTTGCTATATTTTAATGAGTTAGTCATAAAAAAAATTCAGATGTAATTTGAATACCATGTGTAACTGACAGTCAGTTTCACATATAACATGAAAAAAAATATTAAATTCAAAAAAAAAGGAAGAAAAGAAAAAAAGAAAAAGAAAAGAAAGAAAAGAAAAGAAAAAAAGAAGAGTAAAATGAAATCTGCTATGCATATTTCAATGTGTCATGATAGAACATAATTTCTTGAATGCCTAAGCACCACATACATACTTGTTAAATTATATTTTTATTCATTTTAGTTGGTTAGTTGAATTAATAACTTTAGTAAACTATCCAAAAAAAAAATTTCTTGCATTTATTATTGAAAAAAATACCCCATTTCCTATTTATTTCATTTCAAATAATCACATGCTCAAAATGACATTTTTCTAGGTTTTATTTGCTGTAGTCATCAAATTATTTTTTAAAATAAGAGATTCTGTTAATGTAATGGCTACATGTTATTAAAAGCTGACTTTTTGCAATGCTCGTGCAGATAAAAATTTTTCAATTTTTCGCCTACGGTTTTTTGTTGACACCAAAAACCTTACCCCCCCCCAAAACAACACCATGTTTTGACAAGATAAAAAAATTCAACAAATAAAAAGAACCTCATTACTTACCAATGATAATCACGATAGTGAGAAGATTGATAAATGGGAAAAAAGTGATCTGATAAATGACTGTGTACATGAAGTATGCCGTCCCCACAGAGAAGACAACTCCACAGATGGTCATGAAGGTGACGAAAAAAGACGACGAATACATCCACAGAAACAAAAATATCAGCACCCCAGCCATAGCCACGTAGACTGTATCATGCAGGAGGCAATCCACAAACAGCTTGTATTTGAGACCCATCTCCATTCCAGAGATTTCAACTTCCTCATTGTACAACTGCATGCTGTCCAAGTCTTTGTAGTAGTCCAAGGCCGCAGTGCTTTGAGCAGTAGGTAGAAACACAGTTGTGTATGTCAGGTTAGGAACAAGAGGTGAATTGGGATCAAGGAAGTGAATATCAGTCAGATAATGCAGAATATTGTAAACAGCATCATATTCAATGCAAGGTCGTGGCACACCGCGACACAAGGCAGGATCCATGGCACAGTCATGGCTCAATTTCATGCCATGGTAATATGGAGCACATGACACAAGAAGTTGGGTAACTGCATCAACATCAGCTTGTTTGATGTCGTGACATGAAGAAAGGTTTCGCAAAAGTGCCACATAATTAGAAACGGACCAACTTCTGCAGCATGTTCCCCAGTTGGTTTGTTCACAAAGGTCAGGGAAAAATTCTGACTTGCGAAGTTTGTTTTCATCAATGTCGCAGATTGCTTTGAGGCCCTTAACTGTAAACATATTGCTACCAGATGTTGACTGTATGACAACGTGAGCATATTCCCGAACTGAAATGGAAGAGAAAAACAGAATGTTTGATATAGAAATAATAGTTATAACTTTTGTAAGCACATAGAGCAGGGTACTGATAAAAGCATCCAAATATTTATTTAAAAAAATTATCAACTCTTTTCGTATGAAATCCTCATAAAATAAAATAATGATTATAGTTGGTAAATGAATACAAAAACTATATGCTAACTTCCAATAAAGGATAAAAATATGTATTCTAGATTTTTCTTCAAATAAATTTGTAATTTATAAAATTAAATAGATAATTTTAAAGAACTGTTTAAATAAAAACGACAAAAAGATACAATATTAATTTCATAGTTGATATCAATGCTCATGCAGATTTTGCAGATCAAAATGCATTAATTAAAAATTTCTCTAGATTTTGATACTACATGACAAATAACATAGAGTAATAACATTATTTATTAAACATAACAGAGAAATTTAAGTTTATTTTATTTATAGCTTATTAGGGATAAAGAATAACAATAAAAAATCTTGATTAGGTATTAGCTCCTAATTGAAATTGTTTATTTGCCTCCCAGAATATTCATTTCTAAATTCTTTTTTTAAGTAAATTTATAATTTATTGTGTTACTTAATATTTATATTAATATATTTTTATGATTATTGATGGAAAGAAAAAAAATATTTCTATCACAATATTTTAATAAGGTTTGATGAGTAAGAGATAGAAATTTAATATGAACATATTTTCTCTATATACATAACTGCATTAATTTAATGTTTACATAAAATGTTTAGTAGTTCATATATATATTTTAAATAACCAAGTTTCTTGAAAAAATAACATATTGCATTTATAAATTATGCTGGCATGTTGATTGAATGGTTAAATGTGTGCTGCCAAATATTGTTGGTTTCAGAGAATGAAATATAGAACTCATACATAGAAAATGTTGTTTTGTAGTCTATATTTACAATAATATTACGAATTATCATTGTAAGCATATTTTTATGTCTAGTTTACAACTAAAATTATTTCAAAGCATTACTATTTTCAAAATATTTTATAGATGAAAAATTATTTACAAATATTATCCATATCTACAGCAGTACTTGGAAATTGAATGCATTTATCTTTGTATTCTTTAAGACATGTGGCATTTTTTTTTTTTATTTCTGAAACAAATTGTAATATTCCTTCATCTAGATTTTATATTATGTTGCCTAGTAATAATTTTTGCCTTTTTTTATATCACAGATTAAAGAAGAGGAGGAAGATAATATAATAATAATAGTATGGGTATAATGAAAGAATTTCATAATAATGAAGTTCTTTCATTATATCAATGTCATTGATTATTAAATTATTGTGTTACAGAAACATAATTCAAGTTATGTTTCTGTAGAAAACTGAGAAATAAAGTCATACATAATTTATGCAATGTTTGTTTCTATTAGTTTAGGATAAGTTGTATAAGCAAGAGTCCCATGAAATAAAAAAAAATTAATTTTTAGATAAAGAATTTTAATAAACACAAATTTAAAAATAATAAACAATCACACAATCAAATTCAGTTATCATAGACTAAGAGATAAAAGTTCTATGAAACATTCAAAAATTATTTTAGATATAGAGATTCACTGAATACACATATTTGAAACTAATTAATAGAGTAAGATGACAGCTGCCTTGCAGTAAAAACAAACTTGAATATAACTGAGTATAGCAATAAATGTTTTCTTTCACATTGGTAAAACTCCTTTTTCCAAAAAATGTAATAAATATTATGAGAGTAAAAGTTAGTTAAATCAGACTATGAATATTAAACTTTCATGAATGTATTAGAAAGTATATTTTCTTAATTTAATTAAAATTTTTTATTTATATTTCATTATTAAAATATTGTACCTTTATATTAATTTTTTCTCTTGAACCGTTAGAAAGTGATGTCATCCAAATAAAATTAAAAATTAATTAAGTCAATCAACTCTGATAGTTAAAATTGTGAAAATATTAAAATAAAGATTAAAATGAAATCTGATATGCATATTTCAAATGTATCATGTTAGAGCATCATTTCTTGAATGGCCAAGCACCACATGCTTGTGCAAGTTAAATTCTATTTTCATTCATTTTAATTGTTTCATTGAATGAGTCACTTTAATACTGCAAACGATCCAAAAAAGATTTGTCTCGCATTGATTGTTTAAAAAACTATCACATTTCTTATTTATTTCATTTCATATAATCACGTGCTCAAAATGACATTTTTTCTAGGTTTTATTTGCTGTAGCAATGAACTTACTTTTTTTTAATTAGAGCTTTTGTAAATACAATGGCAACGTGTTATTAAAAACTGATTTTTTGAGATACCTTGCAGATAGTAAAATTTTTATTTTTTGCCAACGGATTTTTGTTGACGCCAAAAACCTCATCCCCAAAAACAATATCATGTTCTGACTTGATAAAAATACTTGTTTAGATAACGTTTGAAACAAAATAATAAACATAATTTTATAGTAAAATAATTAAAGTGAGTAATCGTATCAAAAATGCAAGTAAACCAAATGAAATTATGGAATAAGTCATACTAGGATTATTGCAGAAGAAGTTCTTTCTCTCCACTATCAGTATTTTATCAGGTCTGAGACCCTGCATGGGTCTCTCGAATACTATTCGCCCTTCATCCTCCTCCGCTTCATCATGGAGACTCCCATAACTCCTCTCTTCCGTCTCCAGTTCCAGCCAAGGGCCCACTGTCTCGTCCCCTTTCTCCGTGTCATTGTTCTTATCTTCCTTGTGATACTGTGTCACCTCAAGGGTGTCATTAGTGATGTCTGTCACAATACTACCAGGATAAAAGGTGAGTGGACCATTCCAACTGGTGCTCTTTAAAAGGTTGTGCCAGGCGGTCGAGCGTTCAGACAAGACGGTACCACGAGGTTCAAAGCCCTGTTGCAAATATAAAAAGTGATTCAGTTCATGAAGGTAAATGGAAGAAAATATTTATTTTCCCTTTAAATAAAAATTAAGGTAATTTAATTGGATTGGTAGGCTGTACACCCAGAAAATATAGTTCACAAT
Source organism: Argiope argentata (assembly GCA_026289955.1). Lineage (NCBI taxonomy): Eukaryota > Metazoa > Arthropoda > Arachnida > Araneae > Araneidae > Argiope > Argiope argentata. The sequence continues at coordinate 5,190,667 of JAOUZG010030082.1, forward strand.
GTACCCCTGTTGATCAATACTAGTGTAGCGTTAGCCTTATAAGCCAGATAATATCCTTCGAGTTGAAAGGTCCCTTTTGCTTGATTGGTATGTTACTCGGCTACAGGCCCAAACGTCGCAGGTTTGTACCGCGACCTCCAATCACTACACTAGTAGTGATAAACAATCTTATTAACTTACACATTCTTTAAATAAACAGGATTATTTATTTTGAATATTAGTAAGATTACTCAGATGAAAAGACGTAATATGTACTTAGTTCCTTAAATTTGTGTAATAAATACACACAATTAAATGGATATATTGAGTAGTATTTTCCCATTATGTGCGTTGGGATTCAAGTTTTTATCAAAATAAATCAATATTTCAAATCAGATTCTTAACTTGAGTTTTGTAGTACTATTGTATTTTTAAATGAATTTCATGTGAAGTACATATTAGAATACAAAGTTAAAAAAGCCTCTGATTAAAATTCCTATTTCTAACCCCAGGTAGCGCATCTTGTAGCATAATATTGTACAATATTGTGCGATATGATATTAAACAATATTCTACAATATCAAACAATATTGCGAATATTAATCAATATTGTACAATACTTGTGTGCTACTAGGGACTGTAATTATAGAGGAAATAAAAATTTACAAATTGTAATTCTAATTGAAAAGAAATAAATATTGAAAGATAATACTTTTAGTAAAGTATCAAGTAATCTAATGGCAATGAATGATTTTTTTTCAATCAGCAAGATTAGTTGAATGGTTTAGAACAAGATTTTCTTAAACTTTTTCAGTTGAAAATATTAAGATAAAATATCTTCCAACAATTTAGAATAAAATATTTTTTTTTAACTTAGATGATATTCTTATCAATTAAAAAAATATCAGAAAATCTAAAAGAAGCTGACCGTATAAAACTTTTCGGCAATCATGTATTATTTTAAGTGACTAACAGGATTAAAAACACATCTACTATACTAATAATTGACACAACTGTAAGGTTTAGAAATTCTATAACTCCTTTTAAATAGTATGTATAAGAGCTACACTTCAAATAAAGAGATTTTTTAAATTTTGATAGCCACCTTACAATTGATAAAAGAAATTGGAAGATATTGACTCTTAAGAAATTACTTTTACAGAGATCAATATATCAAGACAGAGCTACTGAATTATTGACTAAAAAAATGGCAACATTACCACAAGAGGATCCTTGAAATCTGGTAAGTCATTTAACTTAATGCAAACAATGGCACAACTGAGAGCAGCAGCTAAAACTAAAAGTATAATGGAGCATGGGTTATTGGCCACCTGACGGGCATACCTAAACAAATAAATAAATAAAATTCCAATTAGAATATTTGCTAAAGGGAAAATATTTTTAAAAAATCTTAGAAATATCAGTCATATTTATGTTTCAGAAGTAACATTATTCAGAATATAAAACTTCTTCTGCATATGTAGTCTTTCCATAAATACGAGAGCTAGATAATAGAAACTTTATTTTAAGTCTTAAGGTATATCAATCTTCCTTTTTCAAAATAATCCTCAGTTGGAGCAAAGCATTTATCCCATCTCGTTTTTCACTGCTCAAAGAACACATTCTCAATCGTTAGAGCGTATTCAGAAGTGAACGTGTTCACTGGAATAACACTACACAAATACGTTCAATTCATTAGAACGTATTCAGAAGTGAACGTGTTCACTGGAATAACACTACACAAATACGTTCAATTCATTAGAACGTATTCAGAGGCGAACGTGTTCATTAAAATAACACTACACATTCATTAGGTCAGTATTGAGATGTTTTGACGTTTCATGTTTTATTTCCGATGTACACAGGCGTTTGTATTGGATAAACAATAAGCGAAACAAAAAGCTAGAGAAGCGATTAGCTTCGTGCATTAATGAATACACATGACAACTTCATTCTGGTCTCCTCTGATTTATGAAGAAGACGCTGAGCAAAATTATCATTAAAAACTAACTTTCCGACACTTCTGTGTAGCAAAATTATAATGACTAATTGCTATCAATAAACTTTAAACTACAAATGACTTATTCCCACACAAATTAGATTATGTACAGGGCCTTAACATCTCCAACATTGTCTAAATAATCCTCACATTATAGTCGCATTGCATTTGAGGAATAAAAAGATATCATAGAGTGCTAAATCTGATAAATAAGAAGAGCTATC
>JAOUZG010030082.1:5193268-5223663 GCA_026289955.1 Argiope argentata
TTAACTTTCATTTTCAATTTTTCTAGTTGGCAAACAAAGTTTTGGAGTTCGACCGATTGTCAGATCGTATAACAGCTATGATGTCATAATTCTCCATCAGCTCCTTAAAAACATTAGTGATGTCAAAGAAGCATACGTAATAATAAAACAATACTGGTTAAAGCAGGTAAACCTTTTGAAAACGCATCTGATTTCAAATGCTGTACTGGTAAAAGCAAGTAAAAATATTTTCTGCCCGCAAATTTTGGAGGCATTAAAACCTCCTAACCGAAAATGACACCATGTTCTCACGCGATAACGAATCTCTCAGTTTCAACATCATATATTTTAACCTTTTATCTACTGAATTATGTTGCCATTAATTTTTCAGCTTCCTTTTTGCACCGGTAGTTAAGTACCGGTAGTTAACCGGTAGTTATCCCAGATAATCCAAGCGAAAAAAATTTAATTAATAGAAGTATCTTAATTAATTTAATTATTAATTAAGTATTTTTCACACCTACTTTTAGCTTATATTAACTTCTTGTTATTTGGGTTACATTCTCCGTGTTTTTTAGAATACCATTGACAATAATTGTCATTTTACGAAAATATAATCCAGATTTAAATGATACTAATGCAAGTAGATAAAGGGTTAAGGAAGAAATCGCTAATTCTTAAGAATCATTTCTAGAGGCGTTGCGGTATATTTTAAAAGCTAATGAATGCATGAATTCTATTCTAAGTGAATGTCCCAACCAACATTCTAATTTTTCTCGTACGAACGAATTATCGTCATATAATGATACAGCTACAATCTCTCTATTTTGGGGGGGGGGGAAATATTTTCTCAGAAGTTAATAATACCTATTTAATGTTTAGTCTCTAATGAAATCTTTATAAAAAAATAATCTGTACAACAAAAGAAATTTCTCTTATTACTTATTGTTGAATGGCAACAAGCATATTTAAATAAGTTGACAGTAATGAACATTTCAGCCTTCTTTACTGAATGCTTCTACAGCTACAGTTATCAATGGAGCAGCAAAATATAGAATTAACTATTATCTAATAAAAATGGTTTTTAAATCATCTAATGCAGTACTTTTAAATTATACTAGTTTCCCTTTAACGCAATTTTTTTCTTTAGTTTTAATAAAAAATAATTAAATGCGACGTACGATTTGTAACTAAGATTAATTCATTAATTAAATTTTATTGTCTTCTGTTGCTTGCAGAATAAGGCTTTGCCAGTGATCCTTTAAACAAATTAAGAAATTCAGTTGCGGTTCATTGACCCATAATTGTACTATTTGAACAAAACACCAAAATAAGGTAACTAAGTGTATCTCTGACTATGTGTTTAATGTTGGATGGTTTTCAGTTTCATCCAAAATATTTAATTGCAAAATTTTGCGAATGTTAAAATCAAAATTGAAAAAAAAAAGGATTTTTTTTCGGCATTAAATAAAAGAAAATTATTTCCATTTTTATTTCCTAACAAACACATTCAATAATTACCACTCATATTAAGCAGTAGCACATTGACCCAATAAAATTCTCTCCCCCCCCGTCATATCAAATATCAGAGTAAAATTATTTTTTTAAAAGATGCATTCTATATTCTTAGTTTAACAGCCTAAAGCAATAAATAATCTGCGCTAAAGACGGCTAGCACTAATATTATTAATATAAAAATATAAATTCAATAATAATTAATTAAAATCAGTTAACATTAAAGTCTAAAAAGAATAAGATTGAAAATCTAAAAAGTGTGTGGTGAAATACATTTTTAGACACATTTTAAATGTCCATTTTTTATTTAAAAGAAGTTTTTTTTTTCATTGTGCTCTGAACTAAGGTGAACTTAAATAAAATCAATTAAATAAATCAATTAATCAGAAGTAATTAAATAAAATCAATTAACATTAAAATCTAAAATAAATAAATAAATAAAGTCGGAAATCTAATAAGTGTGTAATAAAATGCATTTTAAAATGAATTCTTATTTTTCCAATTTTTTTTATTTAAAAGAACAACAGTTTTTTTAAATAGTATTCTGAACAAATTTGAATATATAAACGCTACACGTCTTATACCAAAGTTTCCACTATTGCAAAACTGCAAAGTTAAATATATATATTATTCGACATGTAAACAAGCAAAAGCATTTAAAAAAAATAAATTCCCTTTTAAAATGCGAAATTTGATCATTTTACGAACTATGATAATAATATAAAAATAAGAAGATCGATCCTTCTTAGAAGCGTTCGAATTCTTGGATATTTTCCCGGGAGAATTTCTAGGGTATTTCCCGGGGATTCTAGGATGTCTCCCCGGGATTTCTAAGATATTCCTCGAGGAATTTTAAGGAGAAATGTCCGGGACACCCAGACATTTCAAATCTTAATAGTGGTAGCTCCAAAAATGCGCATAAAAATTTGATTTCTGACACATAAAAGAGCATGCATGTATTTAAAAAAATGACAATATATCTTAAGCAATATGAACCGTAACAATAATAGAATAATATTGTGATGATTAAAATACATGTTTTTATATTTTTTCATTTTATGAAATAAGAAAAGCAAAGACTTAAAAGAAAGTAAATCCTTACGGAGCTTTAGAAAGCAATTTAGCAGATTATTTTATAGTTTCCATTTATTACAACGCTAAAATATTATTCATACATAATACATTGTTGTTACAGTAAAATTTAAAAAAAAAATTAAGAAAATTTAAAATGGAAGAACGAAGATAAAATCATTGCTGGCAACCTCAATAACTTTTCATTTTTTCTCTTCAGAAATTGGAATTTTAGAATAGTTATCACGTTTCATCACTACCACTAAAACCGGTTATAGCCGAATCGAGAATTGGAACATTGCGAAAAATCACGAAATTTTATCACTCTTTTTCAAGATTTTTAAAATTTTAGCTTAGTTAGAATTTTTGCAATTAATTGCTGTCATGCAATTAATATATAAGAACATATTACAAAATCAAACATTTTTTATGTTGTTTTTTGAACCTATTGAAACCAAAATTTATCACTCACAAAATAACAAGATCATAAAGATAGATTGAGATCAGATCACATAGAAATGTCATTTATCAAATAATTCAATATATAATCGATTTGATTATCGATTTATATATCAATATGATTTGTCGAGTTTGCATATATACGAATTTGCAAATCGGTAGACACTAATATATAATCAAAATTTGAGAAGCATTTAATTACACATTCATTGCTAAAATTGTGCAACAAGTTTCATTTATCCAAGTTTTAGCATTTACAGGTGCAAGCGACACATGCAAGCAAAAGTACACACCGTTTAAAATTTGGTAAGGTTCTATACAACATGGATGCTTGCTTAAGTTGATAAGTTTTTGAATCATCTCAGTCGCATGTACATAAAATTAAAGATGGATGGTCAACCCCTAGTAAAATATGGTTTTTAATTTCATATAGACCTACACTTTAGATGCTAAGTCAGTGTATCAAATTTTTTGTCTATGCAACTTTTTGTAGTTATCGTGCTTATCAATATTCAACACAATATTCAAGACTGGTTTTTTTTTTTTTTTTTTTTCCAATGAATTTCGTTTAAAAGTTGATAGAAATGTACAAATTTGATAAAACCCTAAATCAAATTTCATCAGTTTGGTTTAAAGCTTTTTTGAATTTTGAAATTGATAGATGGACATAGTGACAGATAATCTTAATTCCAACCAGCACGGTTGGTCTCTCCGAAACGTACAAGCATATTTTCTAAATGAAGTGTTAACCCTCATATTTTGCAAAAAATTGTGGATCCTGGATAGGGCACAGAACGCTTTGCATGGCATTGTCGCACAATAGTTACATAATATTAATATTTGGCGTAAATGTAACATTTTTACTGAATTTATTACATGGTTCTTGGTGATTTTTTTAAACGAATAATTTCTGGCATGTAGTTAAGAGTTTCTGAAAATTGAATTCCAAATGTGTTTTTTCAATTGAAACAAAAATTTGCCACAGAATTACAATAATAATTACAAAATTACATAAAAAGTTTGATATAGTAAAGATATTACGTCTTTTAGTTATCGCTTTTATATACTTCTGAAAGTAAAGACCGACAGACATTCATATCCTTGTTGTATTTGGGTTAAAATTTGAACTGGTGTCTAAAATACAGATAAATCTGAGTATCAAATTTTAATCTACCTAGTTCTCTTTATTGCCTAGATATTAAGATAATTTATATTCGAAAAGCAGAGCAGATAGTTGTGTTGTTATTGTTACTTATGACACTTGCCTACGGACAAGCCCTTTGCTGATGCATCAGCGGATTTAAGCCGAAAGGAGCGCCTTTGTTTTTTTTGAAGTAGCGCCAACTAGGTCCAAACGTACGACTTAGCTACACACTCATAACATTTGCTTGCACAGCCCCTTTTTACAGGGGGCACATTCACAGATAGAACACAGAACAACCATGCCCAAACCGGGACTCGAACCCGGGACTCTCAGAACACGAGGAAGACGCGCTACCTCTGTGCCAGAAAGCCGGCGAGCAGACAGTTTTCCCCTGTGTAATTTTGCTCAAAAACAATTGACATTTACAAATTTGTCAGTAATTCCACATATCAAATTTCACTTGTTAAACTCAAAGCATTTTTGAATTATCTGTCACAGACATAAAGCAAAAATGTGTTTTTCGTACTCAGGGATGTCTGAAACTTGGAGATTTGTTGAAATCTGGAGTTCGAATTTTTGACGATTACAATATTTCCTCTGTATTTCATATAAGAGAAAATAGTAAGACATTTTATGAAGGGCATTATAAAACATAGCGCTCCTTATGCATTAATTTAACAAGCAATATTAATTATTATCCCCATCAAAACATAATTTTTAACAAAAGCAATTATTATATCAGTACGAACTGATTAAGCTATAACAAAAATTCTTTCAATAAACATTTGATCACTTAAAAATCAATAAAGCCCATCTTATTTTAGAAATTTTGTATAAGAGGCAGGGATAATTTTTTCTCCGCAACCATTATAAGAAAAGTTGATATTTTTCGCATTAATATGACACTTCATGCTTGTGCCTGATGTGAAAATATAATCAGAAATATTCTTTACTTGGTAGTAAAAGAAATTAATCGCTCCTTCTTAAAGAAATTTCAAAATTGAAATACGTACTGTTGCTTGTTAAGCGATCATTTATTGATTTTTTTAAAATTTCTCGTACAAGAAGAAGAGCTTAAAGGTCATTCTTTGAAACGAATGATTAGCGTAATGAGCAAGGAAAAATGCAAGGAACGATGTTTTAAAGAACGGGAAGAGAAAAGATACTGTGTCGTCACATATTTGATTGGTCTGCATCAATCTGTATTGAGATCTTTTTGAAGAGAACCTTTATATCAACATGGGCGAAGTTTTGGAGAAATAGCGTTGTCGAACGTGACTTCAAGAAGCAAGTACATGTGAAGCTTTAATCTACGAAATTGTGTCTCTAACCAAGATTATGGGGATAGAAATGGATGGTGGCGACATCGATGAATTGGAGGAAGAACAGGCATAATTATGGGAAAGATTTATGGGGTAACATTCTGTGCCACAGCAAAAAAGTTGCAAAATAAATTGCGTTAAGACAAGAGCCACTAGAAGACTGAACAGAGCAACAGTCTTCCTATGAATTAAGGGAGATGAAGGGGTCACGGGAAATTATAGCATCATACGTTAAGAAGCATCACTTTAACAAGGAATAGTTAAATACGTTATATAACGCATTTGTCATATAACGTTGTTGTCATTTAATGATAATGCTGTTTATTATTTCCGCCAAATTCTGAAGCGTAGGCCGAAAGGAAATAACTTAAGACAATTTTCTTGTAAAAGAAAAGCAAGCGTTATAAACAACAAATCGCATTATTATAAATTTGCTTGAAAATTTTTTTTCCAGTGGGGGGAGATGGAACACATTATATTTAATATTGGTTCCTATGGAAAAAAAATGATTTTGTTTTAAGAATATCTTATTTTAAATTAGCAACTCTTATACATTTATTAGTTTCTTTCGTTTATCTAGGAAACAGATAAAACGATTAACAAATTTTATTCTGCTTTTTACGTTTCTGGTTCTGCTTTTTACATTTATCTATATAGGACTCTTTAATGAAAACGCGATTCCATGCAAAAATTTGTTTATAACTATTAGCTCACTACATGCTCACAATGTCATGTAGTGCATCTCGTAAATTTTGTACCGTTGACATAGAATGATAACCTACTGGTTCCACGAAATTTTCTAAGATGACTCTGATAGATGTGAGAATGAAATAGGATTGAAAAGTATTCATATGTAATCAGTATGTGATTTATTTCTAAATATTTTCATTGAAAAAAAGAACAACAGAATTTTACAAATAATAATAATGAAAATAAATAAATAATAAAAATAAATGACAAATAAAATTATCAAAATAAAATCCTCGATTGTACATCTCAAGTTATTATGTGAGAACATTAGTATTTTTACCATTAGTATTTAACCATTATTTATCTTAATTAATTTAAGATAATTAATTAATTTAAGATAATTAATTAATTTAAGTCTTTAACCAATTTATACCAGTTTGAAACAATCAAGAAACTTCTCTATCCTTCTCTCTCTCCCTCTAATGATAATTTTTAAAAAACTTTCATTTTCAATTTTTCTAGCTGGCAAACAAAGTTATATATTGGGACATATATATATATATATTGGGATACGACCGATTTTGAGATCAAATAACAGCTGTGGTGCCATAGTTCTTCTTAGCCTTTAAAAAAAGCATCTGCTTTGAAAGAAGTATACGTGATAAATAATAATGCAATACTGGTAGAAGCCGGACAAAATAATATTTTTGTCCTTAAATTTCGGAGACGTCAAAATCTCCTACCCAAAATATCATGTTCTAACATAAATTTTGACGAACCTTTATGTTTCACAGCTTGCTCCCACAGTCTAAAAAAGTTTACATTTTTGGAATTAGCAATTTATTGTCGGTAAACCCGATAATTCAAAAATGCTTTGAGAACTTGACGGATAGAATTTGGTACGGGATGCATATTCACAAATTATTATCAAATTTTGTTTGAAAGCTATTCACAGGATGAATGCCTAGTTGAATGACCGAATACAATAATTATAAAATGTAAAGAACTGGACGGATAAAATTTACTACACAGATTTTGATCTTAAGTCTAGACATGGATCAAATTTTGAACCAAATTCATCAATGGGTCGACAGTTTATCGGTTTGTATCTGTTTTCATATATGGATATGCAATAACTATATAAAAAATGCAATCCATTAGATAAATGAAATATGATATGCAAAATTTGGCAACAAAATTGTAGCAGTCAAATTTTGATTCCTATCTGTTGAACGAAAGGCATTAGAATGCAAATTCGACTTTCTTCACAACAATATGAAGCGGAAAACTCTCTTATGCAGGACCCTAAAAATAAAATCTTGATCATTCGATGAACGTGGCCTAGTGAATGTCAGCAATTTTATGGAGAATGATACTAAAGAATACCTGAGGAAATTGCAGGGAACTGCATTTTCGTTAGCTTCCATGTTAACTACAGCAAAATTCAGCCTTGTATAAATTTTATGTACAGTATATATATATATATATATATATATATGTAGCAGCCACTATTGACTGTAACCGGAACTGCTGCGCCACCTAGACTATTGAGCGCAAACCTCGAAAACACCAGTAAAGCTCAAGCAACGGGCATGGACGCATCTCAAACTTTTCTATGTGTTTGTGTAATTTGTTAAAATTATCTTCTTGTGTTGTGTGTGACTTACCTTTTTTCCTAATAAATAATTGTTACACTAAACATACTTTATTAGAACCCCCGAACACCCCCACCACAACTGGCGCCCAACCGGTTTATTTAATTTTAACGATTCCGTTGCTTGGACTTTGCTCGCAATTTTTTTCAGCACTCCGTATCCAACGGAAGAACAGCCATGAAAACCTAATCCATAGGTTAATGATTATAGGAAACCTCATCCGTAGGTAATTGATTCTCTTGCATATTCCTGATCCGAAGGATAATTTTGGTAAGTTTGAATTTCTTGTGTAGAACAATCCTTGTTCTTACAAAAAAAAAACCCTTAATTGCGAAGTCGCAAGAAGTATTGATTTATTTGAATTGATAATAAATCTTATAAAAAATGTGTAATTATAAATAACAATTTATCTCGGAGCATTCAGTGCTGATTTTGAAAAATATGTATGAGTATTTTGTTACTAATATGTTACCAGTGTTTAAAAACATAGAATTGTTTTATTGCTGTGTGTCTTAAACATATTTTAAAGAATTGGTATAATTGATAATTTTAGTATAAGCATACACAAATTTTATGAAAGTGTTATATTTTTAAAGATTTCTCATTCTTTCTGAAAAGAAAATAATCAATTTTATAATGTATAATCATTGAATCATTTTAAGTAAGCGTAGTGCAGTTCGATTATAACCTTGAACTCACGCCAATGTATAATTTCTTGCTGACTCAGCAATACTATTTTCTGAATAAGACATAACTCTCTTCAATTGCTTTCCTTTGCGCTGAACTTGGAACTCACATGATTAATATGCATTTTCGATGCTGCTATTTTGTTATCGTATTGAGTAGAGTATATCCATTTAGATTTTTTTTGTATCTCTCTTATATGCAGAAAGTATTCTTGTCATAAAGTGAATTTATTATAAGTTGGAAACAATTTATGATTGTGTTCTTTTCAACATAGATTTCTCAAAATGTATAAAAATTTCAACTAATTCCAATTGTATATAAATGCAATCTAAATATTCTCATCAATTTGATTTAAGCGTATATTTATTCTCTTTATTTCCAACTGATTTTTGTATTAACGGTGTGTTAGAATATATATATTTATATGTTTACAAATTTGGCATCACTTTTACAAGATAAAGTGAAATAGTGGCTTTAAAAAATGAGTTTTCTGGGAAAGGGCAAAAAGTGTGATCTTGAAACTTTAGCTCGTGAAATGAATATCGACATTCCTCCAAATGCTGTGATTTTAACTTTAAAATCCCTAATAACTACATCCGAACAATACGATGAAAATTTTGTGCGCGAATGTTTAAATAACATTATTGAAGAAAGAATATCCAAAGAACGCGAAATTATTTCTATTCGTGAGAAAGCTGAAGAAAAGGAAAGAAATGCTCGTGAACAAGAAAGACTGGCTTGTCAAAAAAGTGAAGAGAAAGACAGACAAGAATTTGAACTTCAAAAAATTCGACTTCAGATAGAAGCTCAACAATGTGCTTCATTGCCTGATGTCGCCAATGTTTCAAATAATCTGCAATTATACAATTTGATTCAAACTTTTGATCCCAAAGAAGACGATATGTCACTTTTTTTAAATTTATTTCAACGGCAAGTAAAATTTTTGAAAATAGAAAAAGACTCTTGGGTAGCACATTTGCTTGGTGTGCTTCCTAATGAAATAGCACAAATAATTACTCGCGAACCTGAGGAAAAAGCTCAAAATTACGAGCATGTGAAAAATTTACTTTTGCAAAGATTTAAACTGAGTCCAGAGAAATTGCGACGTCTTTTCGCAACTCATAGAAAAACTCCGGACAAAACATGGAAAGATTTCCATTTTGAACTGAGAAATTACTTCGAAGGATGGTTGGAAGAACTCCACATCCAAGATTTCGATAAATTGAAGAACTTGATGATCCTAGATCAAATGAAGAAACGGGTACCACCAGAAGTAAAGGATCATTTCTTAGACATATGGTGTGATTGGGTTACCCCTGATGACCTAGTAGGAAAACTAGACGCTTACGACAACTTGCGAACAAGCAAGAAAGAATCCCAAATGCTGAATAGCTGTGTGGATAAGCCATATTATTCAAAACAAACTGACCAAGTCAGGCTTGATAAAGGCAAAAGAACTTTTTACCCCAAAGGTCCAAAATTGCAAAATCAACAAACTTTTGATAGGAAGCCTCTGTCTGGGTTCCCCAGTCAAAGTAGGCGGGATCCCGGAGTCCTCAGTCAAAGTAGGCGGGACTCCTTTTGCAATGACAGAGCACAGAAAACAAGCCCTGACATGCTACAAGAAGCTAGAAAATCATTAACTTGTTACGGCTGTGGAACTCCTGGAGTAATCAAATCTAAATGCCGCATATGCAATCCAAAACTCCAAGAAAGCGATGATTTCCCTGCAAATCTTAATCAAATGACTTTCTATAGTTTTTCAACAGATGTTCACCCACTGAACATAATTGAAGTTTCAATCTGCAATAAAAAAGCAGCCGTGTGTGCTGACACAGGTGCTACACATTCTGTGGCCGGTGAAAAACTGTACCTACTTCTCAAAGAGCATGGTATGAAATTTGAAGAGAAAACAATTGATATGACATTAGCCGATGGACATATTCGAAACACAGAAATACTCACAACCATTGTGAATATTATTGTAAAAGGGAAAAATATTCCAACAGAGCTTATAGTGTTGAAACACGCCAAAGGAAACCGAACTCTTCTCGGTGTTGATTTTTTAAGTGCTGCAGGTATCGTCCTAGATATCCAGAAGAAACATTGGTACTTCTCTGAAACCCCTCAAAAGAAGTATGCTTTCATAGAAACGCCTCCTAATATAAATGCTCTCCTAACAGTACCCATTGTGTCTCAACCTTGTCAACTTCGTAATCATGAAGGTACACATCTTTCTCCTCAACAGCGACAAGATTTTAATTCCTTACTGGAAAAGTACGAGACATGCTTCCAACCAGGGGGAGCGCCAACACCTTTTATCCAACACAGAATCAATACCAGTGACCACCTTCCAATTGCAGTGCCACCTTATAGAATGAGTCCTGCAAAGAAAGAAATCTTAAGACAAGAAATTAATAAGCTCTTGGAAGAAGAAATTATCGTAGAATGTGAATCCCCATATGCTTCGCCTGTGGTATTGGTACCAAAACCTAATGGTACAATGTGCCTGTGCATCGATTACAGAAAGCTGAACTCCATTTCAATTGCTGATTCCTACCCACTTCCACGAATGGATGATTTGCTGCATGACGCAAAACCTACTCCTTTCATGTCAACTATCGATCTTCGAGCAGGATATCATCAAGTTGAAGTTCATCCAGACGATCAAGAAAAAACTGCATTTGTGTGTCCCTTTGGAACATACAAGTTCTTACGAATGCCATTTGGTTTAAGGAATGCCCCTGCAACCTTTCAAAGGTTAATGGACCGTTTCCGAAATGGTCTTGATGATATTCTCACCCTCACATATCTCGATGACATCATCATTTTGTCAGAATCATTTGAGAAACATCTCTCTGATTTACAAGCTGTTTTCGAAAGACTCTTACTTTTTAAATTGCAAGCAAATAGAGATAAATGTCATTTCGCTTTATCTCGTGTCAAATATTTAGGATTTTGGATTACAAAAGAAGGAATTGAAATTGATCAGGAAAAAGTTTCCTCCATTCAGAAAATGCCACCTCCCAAAAATGTTAAAGAAGTACAATCCTTCCTTCAAACATGTTCCTGGTTCCGCAGATACATTCCTAACTTTGCAGAAATATCACGACCTCTTAGTGATCTTACAAAGAAAAAAGCTTCATGGGAATGGGGTTTCACCCAGCAAAATGCTTTTGATAACTTAAAAACTTGTCTCGTAACACCTCCCGTGTTGAAGCAAGCTGATGGAAATAAACCATACGTTCTTCGGACAGACGCTAGTAATTATGCCCTTGGTGCTTGTTTACTTCAAGGCTCAGGCTCTGAAGAACACCCTATTGAATATGCTAGCAGATTGCTTTCTCAAGCAGAGCGCAACTATTCAACTACAGAACGAGAAGCTCTGGCTGTCGTATGGGCCCTCAAAAAGTTCCGTGGTTACTTAGATGGTTCAGAAGTAACAGTGGCATCAGACCACCAAACTTTGAAATGGCTTTTGACTCTTAAGTCCCCAACAGGAAGACTTGCTCGATGGGCTTTAGAAATTCAATCGTTCAACTTGAAAGTTCAATATGTATCTGGAAAAACAAACGTCATTGCAGATATGCTTTCACGGCCAGTTTGCGAAGAAGAAATTTCCTCTCATGAAATTTGTAATATTGTGATAGCAGACATGCCTGCGAGAACTTCAAAGGAAATGCGTGATTCTCAATTGAAAGATGATAATTTGCGTCCAATAATTGAAAGCTTTGAATCATCACTTAAAGATGAAAATTTTGTAAACTGGACCGGAAGAGGGTATTTGATGAACCAAGGAGTCCTCTATCGCTTTGTTCCTGATGCAGATACAGAAGAGGCACAACTTGTTGTTCCATCTCATGAAATTTCAAACGTGTTAAAACAATACCATGATGCACCTACTGCAGGTCATTATGGTGAAGATGGAACTTATCATAGAATAGCCCAGCGCTATTACTGGATAGGAATGCGGTCTTCCATTGCTGCATATGTGAAGAAATGCCCGGAATGTGCTCGGTACAAGTCTACTAATTTGAAACCTGCTGGACTTTTAAGGACACCTATCCAATCTCAAAGATTTGAGACACTTTCAATTGATTTGTTTGGACCATTACCCCAAGGCGCTACTGGTAAACGATGGATCTTTATCATTGAAGATTGCGCAAGCCGCTGGATAGAACTGTTTGCTCTGGAATCAGCCACTGCTAAAGAATGTGCAATCACACTGATAGAAGAAGTATTTCTAAGATATGGTATTCCCAGACGTATTATAAGTGATAATGGCCCACAATTCATTAGCGCCGTCCTCCAACAAATATGTTTTGTTCTTCAAATAGATCAGTGCCTTACTCCAGTTTATCATCCTCAGGCTAATCCTGTAGAAAGGAAAAATCGTGATCTAAAACCTCGATTGGCTATTCTTGTGGGAAACGACCACGATAGTTGGGAAGAAAAACTCCCGTATATTCGTTTTGCTATGAATTCATCTGTTTGTGATACTACAGGACATACACCTGCCTTCCTGCAATTCGGAAGAGAATTAAGAACTGTAGACGATGTAGTTCAAGATTTTAGGACTGTTGTCGAAAACGATAATTTCGTTCCAGAAATCGCACCGTATTTGAAAAGATTTGCAAACATTACAAATGACATACGAGAACGTATCGAAATAAAACAAGATCAACGAAAAAAATACTACGACAAAAACCAACGTCAAATTTTTTATTCTCCTGGTGATAAAGTTTGGGTTACTTTGCACCCCATAAGTAACACCAAAAACAAAAAAACTTCAAAATTTATTCCAAAACGGGACGGACCATACTTGATCCTCACCCAAAAGTCTCCTACTTCATATGTGATAGCCAGCCTTGATAAGCCATCCGAACCGATAGCAACCTACCATACATCTGCTCTTTCGCCCTTCAGAGATGTGGATACTTCTCCAGTTGTCCCTCTTAGAAAAAGAGGTAGACCGCCAAAATCTGTCGTGCCACCACGTATTACTACTCAACAACCTCCTTGTGTGCCCGAGTCATCTACATCAAATCACCTTGCCCAGAAACTCAAAAAGCCACAACAAATAACACAGACTGCCAAAAGACCTCCCAATACTTTTAGTCCTGTCTCTTCGTCGGGACGTCATCAGAGACAGAGGGGGAGATTGTAGCAGCCACTATTGACTGTAACCGGAACTGCTGCGCCACCTAGACTATTGAGCGCAAACCTCGAAAACACCAGTAAAGCTCAAGCAACGGGCATGGACGCATCTCAAACTTTTCTATGTGTTTGTGTAATTTGTTAAAATTATCTTGTGTTGTGTGTGACTTACCTTTTTTCCTAATAAATAATTGTTACACTAAACATACTTTATTAGAACCCCCGAACACCCCCACCACATATATATATATATATATATATATATATATATATATATATATTGTACAGAATGACGTACTCTGGGTTCGTCTACTGTTTACTGCATCATGGAGGGCGGTAGTAAGTAAATGATTTCAGCGGGATATATTGGATTCCCCCCCCCCTCCTTCTTTTCTCTAGTAAGCAGACTAGACGTCGCGGGTTTGTCAGAATTGCCTTGAATTACGGCAACTGTCCTGATTTTGAATAAGAGAAAATAGTATCTCTAAATATTATTTTAAAAAAGCTAATTAAAATAAAGGAATGACATTTTAATTTTTACTATATATATATGAAACGACCAGAAGCAATCTTCATTTTTTAAAATTCTTTATCGATTCCAGAAAAATAATTCTGCATTGAAATTAGTCAAATTAGTAAGTAGCTCGCGCTAAAAAAATTGATTATTAACCCTTTGCAGTCCGATGGTGCCTCTGAGGTGCCATTCAAGACTGTGCATCATTTTGACGCTTTATTTATTTATTTTTCAAATTTAATTGTTAAAACCGCCTACATAATGGTTAAGAGATGTATATTAATAAACTGGCAACAACTGAAACTGCTAACTTATTATTTCATAGAAAACAACAAAGATAAAATAATGATCTGCAGTTGAGAAGGGAAGAAAAACAGAGAGAACAGAGAGACAGAATGAGCATGCTTAAAAAAATTAAGCAGCAATCTAAATTGTTTATTACCCTTATCTTGAAATTCGCGTAATTATATCTTGATAATAAAATTTTTTTAAAAAATTATAAGATTTTTCTTAGGTTTTAAAGTAAAATATTGCTGCTTTATCTTAATTTTTTTTAAAAATAATATGATGAACAGAAATATGGTATCTCACGATTCAGACACCAAATAAAAATTAAACAATGAAGAATAAGAGAATAAAGAATTTTTTCATTCGTACCACTGCATTCTTCTTCATAACATTAAGATATCTTGTTGGGTGTAATTTACAGAAGCTCCATGGAGAAACGGAGGATGTTTTCGTTTCTGTAATAAAAATATAAACTGTTAGAAAAATTAACTGAAAACATTGACTTCAATCAATCGAAAGCAATCAAAGAGTATATATATATATATACTTTTTTACAATAAATGCAAAGAACAATTTGAATCATTTGACATACTTAGTTATAACTAGAAAAAAAAAACTGAAAACATCTTTAAACATTTGATATTCCAGTTACAGTGATGAAAATCTGAATCACAAAAAATGCTTCATTTGAAATAATTTTGAATCATTTTAATACACAAAAGTAACAAGCATTGCAAATCAGTGCAACAAATAATGTATCAAAAGTTTAAGGCCTTTTAAACATACCCATTCACGAGGCGATAACAATATTTGAAGAGTTTTCTTTTATCCAATATATGATTTTAAAGATTTAAGATTACGCTCTCACATATTTTGAAACAAAACAGCCAGTTTGCCATACAAATCAATATCCCTTCAGATAAAATATTACAAAACGCATGAGTAATATATACTGTAAGAAAAAAAAATAGATATTGGTTTTTAAATAACCGAAAATAGAGTATAGAAAATTTGAACATTTTAGAGCTATTTAAAGTCATAATAATCCGAAGACTTTTTACACAAATATTAGGAATATCAGGAATATATTATAAATATATCAAGAATATATTATGAAAATTTTTGCATAATAGAAATGCTCAAATTTTCTTTTTTACTTGAATCGGTGAAAAGCCTCATGTTTTAAAATTATATTTATCCATAATTTTGAATCCAGATTCAAAGCCCGAATTATGATTCTGGTGAAAGGATTTACGCAGATCCAGTTTAGGTCATTCAGACTTTTGCAAAGAAAACCATTTGTTGTGGTTTCCCCAAAATTTTCTAGTGCATTCTTAAATAAATGTACATGCGTTTTATTAGGAGCGTAAAACTGGTGAACAATAATCATTAAAAAGCTTATTGGAGTGCGATCTTTGGTGAATTTGTTTTGGTTTTCAATTCCAAAAATTCAGTTAATATACTAAGTTCTCAAAAGTCGAATATGTATTTCGAATGCCCCACCTTTTTTTTTTTCTGGAAGAAAAGACA
Source organism: Argiope argentata (assembly GCA_026289955.1). Taxonomy (NCBI): domain Eukaryota; kingdom Metazoa; phylum Arthropoda; class Arachnida; order Araneae; family Araneidae; genus Argiope; species Argiope argentata. The sequence continues at coordinate 5,209,280 of JAOUZG010030082.1, forward strand.
GAAACAAAAAAAAATGACCCGAGCTACAATTGTAATTTCAAAATCACATGTAAAATTTCAAAATATTTATATTAATATTTCGTTTTCGAGTTATCAAAGTTTACAAGCTCGTGAAAGTACAAACCTACAGAAAATCAACAATCTGATAGACTTTCTAAGTAGAAAAGTATTTATCTTCAGATGTTATATATCTGTGGATTTTTTTTTAACTGTCTATGTTTTTGTTGTTATAATGTTGTATTTGGACTGTTGGTAGACCGGCAACCTCTAATTTAAAGGATTTCGTGCTAAATTTGATTGAAATCTACAAATTTGGGGTAAAGAATACATGTAAAATTTCATTCAAAATTTTAAAGTCCTTTTTCTCCATGTTCTGTTTTTCATAATCTCCATACTTTTAAAATGCTAAGGATTTTTTCCTAAATAAGAGAGAGCTTTCAAATTTTGTGCATAGCTTCACCATTATGTATATAATGAAACTGTGCATGCAATAAGCATTCATTTCTTTAGTTTTTTTATATGTTGGATTATAAATGACGTGGTAGTAAATTTCCCAATTTTTCACCACACATAATAGTAAAAAAATTATATTAAAATAAGTACTAGATATATCTTTTAATCCATGCACAATTTTGTGTAACATATTTCAGAGAATCTATAAAAAAGTTTCAAGCAAAAATACTCATATTTGAAAAAATAGTAGCAAATTTAAAAAAGTGAAATTTTTAAAAAATTTTTTAATTTAATTTAAATGTGCAGATTAAAATTTTTTCCCCCTTTTTAGGATGTTTATATTTTAATGTTCACATAAACTACTACAAGTTTTTTTTTTGTTTAATGCTTAAAATTTTTTTAAAAAAAGTCTTGAAGGTACCGTGTCCCCTTAACTCAAGCATGTTTGAAATATCGTATTCACCGACATACATAATGTTAAAAGGTGTTTCTTGAACTCAAGAAGGTATTGAAAAGCAAAAATTAATCAAAATTAGGAGTTCAAAATTTTTTGATAATTGTAATATTGTCTCTTCAGATAACGAAATATAACAAAATGAAAGCACTTTATAACAGATCACAGAGAAAAAAGGAAATTTTTGTTTAAAACGATATTTTTTAAAATTGTATTTCAATACATAAAGAATTGTATACTGAACTGGAATGTATGGAATCGAATACTGAATTAGTATTAGAATTACGTGCTTTTTTTTAGAAATGCATACATTGACTTGAAAATATATAATATAATTTTTTTTATGGAATTTACATTTTTTTTTAGTAGTTAGAAATATACGTCTTAAGATTTACAGATTACTTATAATGTCACAATTAGAGTGGGCACCTTATATACCATCAAAGAAAACTTAAAAATCACACATGACGATCGCAATTCATCACTTACCTCGGCACTAAAAGATATCAAAAGAGTGGAAAGGTCAAAGAGTGCAAGGCGCATCTGTTGATATTTTAAGGCGCGTTTACAAGCAGCTTTATATACGATATAAACACCGCAATTATAAACTCCGAACACTCTTCCCAAGAATCAACCCATCGATTTTGAAGTATTTTAATATTTTATGAAGAGAATGGGAATGAGAATTGTACATGATCCTCTACTTAATGGAATCGCTCCTTTTTTCCGCATCCTGTCCGCAGGTTCGGTTATTATTTTTTAACACCTATTGTTTCATTACTTCCGTCTTAAGCTTCACTTTTAAAGAATGGGAAGGAAAAATTGAGCGCAGAGATTTATGTTAGAGTCATCTATTTACGTCACGACTAGCGTCATCGGATCCAATCGGCAAATCGCATCATATTTATTTAGAAACAAAACGGCGATTTTTCTTGAAGTACACTTTTCGGCTTAGGAGAAAATAGATAATATCTTTGGTAAGAACAAGCCGCCACTGGCGACCAGCTAGGCTCTTTCAGATTATTGGCTTATTAGGCTATTAAACGATTAATATGGAATGTATTAAAAATTTAATTACATTTGTTACGACTTAAAAATGTGACTTTAACTGAGTCATTCTGCAAAAAATTAATGTGGGTATAAATAAAAAGTGTATATGTTATGGAATGTAAGGAAAATTGAAAATCTTATTTCGGAATTATTAATAAACAATATATAAAAAAATTAAGTCAATACCTACTTAGGTCGACAAAGAAAAAAATTATTTAAGTTACTTTTTATAAAATAATTACAATTAATGTAAATAATTTAACAAAAGTAGTTGATTTTAGCAAGAATTGTATTCGTATTCTTCACCTTCACGAGAAAAATACTGAAATCCTCGCATTTTACCGATTGAGCTAGTACCTGTTGATTTCAATTTTCATTACTAACTGCTAAAACTCAATTTAAAGTATGAATAATTAAATTTATTTAATTAATTAATATTTGGAAAAAATTATATTAATATGAAGTGTCATCTACTACAAGTTTTAAAAAAGATGTATTTGAACTTGAGTGGAGGAATAAAAAGTATTTTATTAACGATTGAAAATTAGAACAAGATATATAAATATGTATAGGGAGAGTGTGAACTAATAGTAGGAATGGAAAAAAAGCATTTTTTTTAAAAAAATCTTTTATAGGCAAAAATCTTAACATAGGCAAAAGCATGTGATTTGATGGATGAGTTTGAATTTCATAACATTAAAAGTAACGTAACATTATAAATTAAACTTGAAGAAATTATTAAAAGTAAAGAAAAAAAAACTACGAATATGAAGTAGATATCATTAAAGAGGTAATTTTTTGAGTTTTAAGATAATGCAAAAAACTTTTTGGGAAATTAACAGTTTTGGAAGCTAATAAAAAATATCCTTAGTGAAGACTAAGTCTATTTTCATAATTAATTCGATTATTACACTCTCCGATTAATGCTTAATTCTTAATTTCTTTTACATATCTTGTCTGAATAAAGTGAAGTGTACGACAAGCAGCATTTAAAATGTAATAATTTTATTCATTTAGTGTTTTGTTCAATTAAGAGCAGTTGTAAAAATGTTGAATAAAACAGTCTGCTCAAATTTTCATACATCGATTTTGCTGCCATTACATCATAAGTAATAAGAGCGATTTTTGTGTCACGTACGTGAGTGTTTTATGTATAGAGAGTTTATAATATTTTCCTTCTCGACTTTTTCATATATTTTCCTAATGAAGCCCATATTGAGCAAAGTTTTCTCTTATAATTGCAACACATTTATTTAGAGGACTTTCCAAGTGGGTTTATTGTTTTCGAAAGTTTATTCCAATCGATGTACAGGCGTATTATTGAGCACTGGCGGTCAAATGATTAGTCACGTGCTGGAAGTGTCTGTGGAAATTCTAAGTGGCCGGCAAATCTTGCCCATGATCTATGGCTGGACGTGGTGACTTCGGAAGAATCCAGGTAGAGACTACGACCAAACGTGTGACTAATGGAAAATCAGTCGCAAAATAATGAACCCATGCCATATAAATAATATAATTTTATATGAATAGAAAATCGCACTTAGTAATAAAAAATTATTCCAATTCAAAAGTTGGGAGCGAAAAATAATTTCAATGACTTGGATACCTATGATGAAAAAAAAAGTTTTAATATGTTTTAAAATGTTAAGAACCTATATTTTTATATTAAATAAATATATTGAATAGAATATAAAATTTTTAAAATAATGAAATGATTAAAATTTATTATATATATGGTCAGAAGCAACGAAAAACTGACTTAAAAAAGAAATTCGAATGGGCGCTGCTTTATTAAAACAAAAGGCTTATTGATAGAATAGAATCACCAACCCCCTCTCCTCGGGTATCATGTTTCTTAGTCATCTCATTAAAAGTTACATATTTAAAAGAGACTCAAATAATTTTATCTCATGATTTATTATTGTCTTATGGCTTATTATTACAAATTATTTTACCTTGAATTTGCCAAGATGTTACTGAACTGTATGTTCTTATACAAACAAGCATGACTCAAAAATGGAATGAGGTAGATAGCTGAAATTTGGCATATGGTTTTCATGCTAATATTGTAAGTTTATGCCAAATTTAGTGCAAAATTCTTCAATGCAATGATTGCCGGCTGATGAGCACAGTGTGCGAATGCGATAGCTTAAAATTACAAAATGCCACATAGGTGAAATTTATTACAGGATCAATACATCAAAAATGTAGCTCTACATCTAATTTTTGACTACATATTTAGAACGGCAAACTTTGTACCTGATGGTCTATATGTGTTTAAATGAGCAAGCTAACTTAAAAATACAATAAACACAATAAAAAAATGGTATACTGTTTTAACTTCAAAATGGTGAAGTGTTAAAGAATAATGGTGAATTATTAAGGTTATAATCGGTCAATGTGAAGAAGTTGAAAAATACATACTTCATTCTCTAAGCTAAAGTACGAAACTAGACATAAAATATTGCATATCGAGGAAGTAAATGAAAAATTGAAAGGACTTTAATGCTGTTAAAGCAAATTCTATGTTAGGAAAATTAGAGCAAATTATGTTGCTAAAGAAAGTACTGAAAATGATCTTCCTACTTATTCAACTACATCAAAATCTGAACTTTAAGATGCTCTGAGTTTCCCAGGTACCAATCAGAAAAAATAAATTCTTTATAAAATACATTCAAAGTGGGTATTTGGAATTATAAATAAGCTGTATATAATTATGAATACGTATGGATAATAATAATAAAAAATTTTTTAGCAAAAGTGTGAACCTTTTTGTCAAAAAGAACAGAAATATCAATAAATATAAATTTTATAGATTTATTTAAAAGATAGATTACGTTTAAGCAGATTTGATTTCATTTTTATTATTGTTGTTTTTCCAGAATTAATCCTATATCATTAAATCATTTTCTTGTACACATTAAAATATTGCAAAGTTTAAAAAATACTTTGCTTGCAAACAGAAAAATTTTCAAAACATTTATTTCAAAATTTTTATGTCTTGCAAAAAAAAAAAAAAAAAAAAAGCAGCCAGATAAAATTTTGCAACTCTCTTTATGCTTAGAAAATATTATAGTTCTCAAGAATCTTGAGAGAGTTTTTAACTGTCATAATCTGACAATAATAAATTTCACGCACATGTTTATATACATCAATATGTAAAAGAAATATAATATTAAGCAATTACAAGTAACATTATTCAAACATTTACATTAAAGCAATTCATGCAGTTTTCTCCAAAAGAAATTCAATTTTAAAAAGTATACAAAATAATAATAATAAAAAAGAAATACTTTCCAGAATATGACTCAAGAAATTATGGCATTATAAATGCAAGGAGTGCCAAAAATACTTTAAAAAAAGGTGCTCATATTTTATGTTTATGATCAATTTTTATTACTTTAGACGGTTTTACATGGTACTGATTTTGCCATCGATTAGGCAAAATTAACACAATATAAAAAGAACCAATCTCTGTTTACATATATATTCTCTTTTCGGGAATCAGTTACATTAATATATTCAGACATTTCATTAAAAACTGAATTATAATATGTAAAAAAGACATTTATAAGCACACAGTTTTGCCATCCTCAAAATTATTCAGTATTTCAATATTTGTAATTTATTTTTAAATCACTTGATAAAATTACTTTTACTCAAAAATTCTCACTATTGTATGCATTTTAACATCAGAAAATCTATTTCTTTTCTTGAATGATTATTTATCTACAATAATTTAATTATAAAAATAATGATACATGAAACAAAAAAAAAAAAGGTGCAGCATGGATTAATTATAGGTTTGGCCAAATTTTAAAAAAAAGTAATTACAAAATGCACACATACAAGGAGTTGAAATTTTGATTTATTTCATTTCGTAATTTTATGGTAAAGAAATAACGATATATAACTATTATTTCATTCGAATGTAATTTATTTTCAAATAACAAGAATCATCTTACAGTAAAACAGATTTTTATTATTGCATGCATTTCATTAAAAATAAAAGAGTTAGACTTGAGTTATTTTCCAACGAAAAAATATTTTACTAAATACAGATAAATGGAATTTAATATAATAAATCGAATTAATTTTGCAATACTTTGCAAATGTTTTTAATATTAAAAAGAAAATAAATTTGATAAATATGGTAATACATAAAAAGTGCATATGAAAATTCAAAAGGGTTTGAATTGAAGAAAAAGAAATTGTTTCTAGTAAAACAGTTGCAATAATTATAAAAAAAATGCAACTCAATAAAAACAGCAACATGCATTTAAATATATATGCCTTTCACTAAAAACACTACTTTAAGAATGAAACCATATATTTATATATAAACAATAACAAATATCTAAACTGAAGGAAAATAATTCTGCAATATTCTCTTTTAATATATAATATTATTAGAAATGTTTTTTTAGAACTTGGGACAATGCAAAATCCATGCTTATACAAACGAAACACCCTGTAATAACATCAAGTGGTTTATATGCACAGCTGCAAACCGAGCACGTGAAGCAAAAACATATGAATGCAAAAAAACAAAATTAACTTCATCCTAAAAAACATCGCATTCAAAAATATGAATGCATTTGAGTTACGTAACTGTCAGATCTGACATAATGCAGGAATTTCTAAAAATAATTCAATTGCCCATCTGTTCCAAAGCGCAAAAATAAAAAAAATAAAAAGGAAAGAAAGAATGAAACGAACTAAAAGAATAACAAAAAGTTACTAGCAGATGTTCTGATGTTTAGAAAAATTCCTCTGTCAGCCACAGAGAGGGAGCAGAAAAAAAAGAACAAAAAGTAATAACGTATACGCACCGAAAGTTCCGAGCAGAACTCTTCAGGTATCGTGGATACATATGGATGTGCTTTTGGGTGAAAGCAGCGCAACCGGTGTTTTGAATGCGACATGACAGGGAAAACAACCATACAGTTCGTCCAGCGCACTTCGAGATGGGGAAAAAGATAGGAGGGTTGCCATCCCGGACAGCTCATCATCTCGTTGGCAGCGCAGTTTCTTCGCCAAATATGAAATGAATCTCACCGAGATGGGTGTGTGAAAATTTTCCCGGTAGAGGCTTACCAATACTCCGCGGTCCCAGATATTGGGGTCTAGAAGTGGGGGCGAGAACGGGAGATAATAGAAAGGCTTCATTTAGTAACAAGGTGAGGGGTTCGGGCTGCATGGGTCTGCTTCGTTATTTTTAGCTTGCATTGTTTTGCTGGGTTTTAATATATTATTTGCGTGTAAAAAAATGGGTATGCGAAAATAAAATAAATATGCAGTGCATAAATACAGTAAGAAATGATGACACACAATTCAGGACAGAGAAAATCTTTTTATTTTCTGCAGATCTCCAAGTTGGGCGAGCAAAAATTATTATTATTATATACGCTACTAGGAGAATTGAAAGGCAAATTTGCAATAGAAATTTTTCCAAGAATGAATTTTCTTATGTCTAATAAATTTTAATGGCTGTTTAAATGAATTCTAGGTAGGTTATTCTAAGTATTGCCAAAAAATCAGTAAGTACGATTTGTTGCAAAGCATTTTGTTTTAATTTTTCTGATTTAAATAAGTTTCAGCGATGTTTTTTTTAAAAAAATTGTGATTTAACATTATGAATCAATATGCTAATGTAGTTTATAAACACTATATGCAACCAATTTATGATGTTAATGCAAGAACACAAAATTATTAAAAATAAAGATACGATTGATTTTTAAAGTGATAGTACAAAAGATCCCCCCCCCCTCTTTACGTCTTATATAGTAGATTTAGAAATGAAAGGTGTTACAGGCTTTTCTTTGTGGCTATAAAAAAAGATTTCGATGACGTTACTTTAAACTTTGACCAATAAAAAAGCTTTCAGAGATGTCACTTCAAAATTTTCTCAATAAAAAAAACCTTTTGAAGATGTCACTTCAAAATTTACCTTATAAAAAAGCTTTCGACGATGTTACTTTAAATTTTATCCGTATGATTTTATATTCTACATATATGTGTCTCTTTTTTCAGGATTCATCAAAAATTGAATTTGATTTCACAGTTATTTTCAATTGCTATTAATAAATTTATTTCGTCGATGTACTTTAGTTCATTATGCAGGGTGTTCATTAATTATTGTCGGGGTTTTCGTACCTCATAACTTTCGAATAAAAAATATTACGCAAAAACTAAATTACGTATTCGTAAATTACAACTCAAAGAATTTCACGTGGCAACAATGTGATCTTAGCGCATTAGCAGTCTGGGTAATTATGACGTCATAAATAAAAATGGCGGCCATGGAGGAAAAATCAATGTGCGTTTTATGGTTTTTCGTAACTAAATCATTCATAACTACTCAACGTCACTTCAGGACCATGCACAAGAAAGATCCTCTTTCGGATAATTCTATCAGACTGGTAGCGTTCTACTGCGAAAGGGAGAGGGAAGACCGAGCACTTCCCACACTCGGGGCTTGATTGTACGTGACCTTTCAGGCGAGAACTTTCCTGACGGATGGTGTGGAAGAGTTGGACCAATCCCATTGCCTCCAAGATCACCAGATATAACACCGTCGGATTTCTTTCTATGGGAGTTTGTCAAAAACATTGTATACAATACCCTTGTGCCCTCTCTTGATGAACTGAGGCGCAGAATTGTTACTGCGATCCAAAATGTTACCTCACAAATGCCGGAGAACACTTGGTGGGAAATCGAATTTCGTCTCGATGTGTTAACGAGCCACGAAGGGCAGCCACGTGCAAATTCATTAATCTTTTTAATACCATTAATAAAATTCTTTCAGTTGTAATTTACGAATACGTAATCGCCTTAAGCTGAATGCCTACAAAATGCAAATTGTGCAATCTTTAAACTTTAATATCATTCATAAAAATCTTTGATAAAACTAAATATTAACAACTCAAAAACTCTTTATTTATAACGAAAAAAAAATACATTTTGAACTGTATAGTAGTAAATGTTAAAATTATACGTGTAATTCAAATTAAAGTGACATTAGTGTGACTTCTGTTGTTGCAGATTAGATGACAAGTAACCTGCATTAGGATTTTAAGATGTTAGTTACTTTTAGCAGAATGCACATTGAATTAGAGTCATTTGCCAAACGGTTTCTAAGGAAGTCTTTAATGTTATTCATCTTTGAAAATAAGGACTCGCAAGAATAGATGAAAATACGGTTAGTCAGCTTGTTCAAACAATTAAATGTTTTAATCGAATTCCGTGCCGGCTTTCTGGCACAGAGGTAGCGCGTCTTCCTCGTGGTCTGTGAGTCCTGGTTCCGGCATGGTTGTTCCTTTGTGTTCTATCTGTGAGATGTGTGATTGTGCCCCCCTGTAAAAAAGTGGCTGTGCAAGCGTGTGGGTGTGTGTTTCATCCTCATATGAGCTAGAAGTCAGACTTCTGCCTTCGGGTTTTCAGGGGTCCATACCCTCAGAAGCCACTGCACCCCTCTCTCTGTGGATAGCGGACACGACATCATCACCATCATCAATCAAATTCCGTGTTTTTAAAATTTTGTTATTGGCATTTTTACTTTTACTGCTTGTTAATCTATCTGTTTCCATCAATTTCGACTTTTCTTTGTTTCAATAAATTTTTGAATCCATATTGAACCAGACTAGAAATCAATCAGTTGCATTTCAGATTCTTCAGTTTCAACCAAACGTTCCGGAATAAGTTCAGTTTATCAAATGAAGTCACATTAAGGTATATTATAAATTAGAATTTTTCTGATAATTCTTTGAATTGAGGAAACATTGGTGAAAATTCCTTGATTGAAGAATCAATTACGGACATAAATTCTTCTGTAACTTTTTCCTAGCCTAGTTTCCCAAGTGCATTTAAATCTTTGATAATTAGGAAGTCCTTGTAGTTTTTGGTAACATCGTTTCTAAAAACATGCAGTTTAAAGCCAAAAAAGCGAATGATATCCATCATGTTGATAATTGTTTTACTTATGCATTGAAGCTTTGCGTTCAGTTCATTGAAATGTTAGTATATGTCTAAAAAACATCAATTTTGATATTCACACAGCCTTCAATCACTGTGGGTATTTCCCAGTTTCTCCCATTTAGCAGAAAATTTCTGATTTCTTAAAAGCAGTCAACAAATCTTTGAAGTTGAGACCCGAGGCTTAACCAGTGAGCATTATTATACTATTAAACCATTACACACCGAATTGATTTTAGCAAAGCATTAAACTTTTGTTTATTTAAAACCTGCGACAATATGATGATGATGATGTCGTAACCGTTTTTTACCCCGGAAAGAGGGGCGCAGTAGCTTCTGAGGGTATGGACCCCTGAGCACTCGAAGGCAGAAGTCTGACTTCTAGCTCATATGAGCATGAATCACACACTCATACGCTTGCACAGTCCCTTTTCACAGTGAGGGGGGCACAATCACACATCTCACAGATAGAACACAGAAGAACAACTCAGCCCGAACAGGGACTCGAACTCGGGACTCCCAGAACACGAGGAAGACGCGCTACCTCTGTGGCAGAAAGCCGGCCTGCGACAATATGATGTTGATTATTTTTGTGATTAAAGCCACTTCATTAACAAGGAATGTTAAACATTTCTTAGCCAGCAAGACTTGTTGGTGAATAATGCAGTGTAAATCAAGAATCGAATGTCACACGTCTACTTGAAGTTGACAAATGAAGTAATTTTTTGGCCTCTATATATGGAGCACCATTAGAACTAAAACAATTCTTTTCAAATCCGTTTCTTTTTCAACAAGCGAATTTTTAACAGAAGTACAAATATCTGTGACTTTTATAATAGTTACCACCGATGTTATCGCATGTAATTCTTTTTTTAATGATGTCCATCCTAGCAATACGAACTCAAACTACTTTGAAGTTCGCACATAATGACGTCACACTCTCTTAGCAGAGTCTGTGAAGATACAAACCAATGATATAGCTCCATTTTCTTCCATACATGAAAATAGGGAGAGAATGGGAATATTCGCGCCGTGGGCGATCACTCGCATTTGTTCGTAATACTTCATAGTGAACTTTGCTATTTTTGACTGAAATGCAAACTATTTTGATCGGCGAAGTGCCTAAAATACTTGTGTTACGTGCCACTGGTTGCCATCCATGCCCTAGAGAATATACTTCCAATTGGATAAATGCTCTAAATAATAATAATGATAAAAAGAGGGGTGTGTTATTTAAATCTATAACTGTACAGCTGAGAAAATTATAAAGGTTAAATATTTAAACAGTTTCCATCCTATTAATTACATTCAATAAAATATTTCTGGCAGTTTAATACTTTAAACATATAATAAAAAATGCAGTCTTGTGAACAAAGCTGACAAGAGTTATAAAGCTTCAAATACACCATTTCTATGGACAGCTTTGATGAAAAGTTCAGTAATCAACGGCCAATGAACTAACATAAAATAATCTATGGACAGCTTCGATGTCATTCATGATTAATAATACATGTTTTTAGCGATGCATCAAAATTTGATGAAAATGCGATAGAATTATTCCAGATAAGGGGATGCTTTTTCAACGAATGAAGAAAAAAATAAATAAAATCTCAAACTTTTATCACCATATCTATTGTTGTTGTTACTTATGGCCCTTGCATATTGGACCATCCGCTGATACAGCAGCAGATTTAACCCGAAAGGAGCGTCTCTTGTTTTTGAAGTACCGCCAACTAGGGCCAAGAGTACGACTTGGCTACACACGCACCACACATTTGCTTGCACAGCCCTTTTTTAGAGGGAGGGAAGGAGGGGCACAGTCACACTTCTCACAGATAGCACACAGAACAGCCAAGCCCAAACCGTGACTCGAACCCGGGACTCCTAGAAAACGAGGAAGACGCACTACCTTTGTGCCAGAAAGCCGGCTACCATATCTCTTACTTCACTGGATCGTTTTTGTTTTATTGAAGATACTATTTCCACTGCACGTGTTTTTTCTACGTAAGAGAATGCACTTCTTAAAGCCAGTTCGTACATAGTTCTGATTATATTCTTTCACCAGCTCATCGATGTGTTTATTATTCATGTTCAGTTCTATATACTTGGCTAACGACACAATCGCAGGAAGCTTTATAGACGCGCTAGCTCTTCGAAATCGTGTTCTACAACGCTATCCAGCCAAAGTTTCTTCCATCCACAAAATAGGATTTTCTTTAAATTAGCGCACAGAATAGCCTCATACCTCAGATACAGATAAGTCCTGCGTGTCACGTTAACTACGTCTCCTCATCACATGTTAAGAGTTTTTATTTATTTATTTTACAGTTTTTTCTTTCTCATATACGTAGTATGGAAATATATAGTCATAAAATAATAATTTTTTTTAAAAAAAATTCGAACTCGAGATTTTGACTAGATCCCACGTTTTTAGAATTCCCTGAGCTCGATAAATAAATTTTTTGGAAAATATCCGTCTGCCTTCTACAAAAATAATTCAAACACGCTTTGGAGCTAGATGGCTGAAATTTCGTATACAGTATCTGCGGGTTTCTATCAAATTTTGAGTAGAATTTGTACGGAGAAGTCCGTCACTACGAATAAAAGATTAAAAAACGAAGAGAGCTAGACAGATGAAATTCGGCACACAGATTTAACACCTGTATCATAGACAACTGTCACATTTTGGGCCAAATCTAACAAAAAAATTGAAAACCTGCTCGTCTGTACGGTCAGAAACATGAATACGTGACAATTCAAAAACGCAATGCCTTAAATATATCAAATTTGGTAAAAGATTTTATAATTGCAATTGTAGTTTTGTGCCAAATTTTTGTTCCAATCGGTTGAGAAAGATGAATTTGTGTTGTTGTGACTAATGGTACTTGCCATGGGCAAGCCCCCGCTGAAACGATCAGCAAGCAGATTTTAAGTCTAAGAAATGCGTCTCTTTGTTTCACACGTAGCGCCATCTAGGGACGAGAGCACGACTTAGCTACTCGTCACAACCCTTTTTAGGGTGCGGACTTCATTCATGGAAATTCATTCCTTCATCTCAGATTGTAATTTAGACCTGGAACAGAGAACGATCACCTCTGACCCAGTACCCCCAGTGGTATTACTCTCGACATGGAGGACTTTGCGACCACGTGTAGATCTTTGGGATCTTTTGGCCGGTGAGCTTCGAACCCGTAACCTAAGGAGTACGAGTCCAACGCTCTATCAACCTGGCCATCCCAGCCTAAGATGAATTTAAAACGCATATTCAGTTTTTGAATGCTGCTATTAATGCATACCAGAGATTAATCGCCAAATAACTCGCCAAGGATGGCAAGATAAATTCTGCAAAAATGCCAAATTCATGCTAAAAGTTATTTATTTATTATTATAAGTTAATGGGCATAACAATGCTCATTATTATATGCTCTGGCATAACAAATTTATTAGAGAGAATGAGAAAAAAAATTGTGGAGACCACGTCTTCTAGTTTTTATTTGTTATCTGAATGCGGAAAGTGCTCGTTATTTTTACTCATGAAATTAATAAAAATCAAAAAGACTAAAAAAGAAGAAAAGGGGTTAATCAAAATAAGGTACATTTATATATGAAACAGAATAATCCAGTTTTCAGAATAGCAATAACATTCACAAATCAACGACCTGGCAATTGCTGAAATCCGTTATCCTGACTAAGATAACTCGAAATATCAGGATAATAATGATGGAAAGTGGAAGGTCATACAAACTGAAAACACAGTCTCTATTTAACACCGAAAATCAGTTAAGCAATAAATTTCCTTCCCATATCTGTAATTTCATAATTTTCAGAATTAACGTTCCGTTGAAAACACACACGCGAAACATTGAAGGACACCTGTTAACAAGCAACCGTACATGTACGATATTAAAATAGCAATTTAATTCTCAGACGTTAATTTCAGAACACATTTGAATAAACGTTGGTTAGATAATAAAAGGGCGTGTTTAACTATGGAGTTAAATACTCCTTTAAGTGTGTACACAACACAAATTGTATCGGTAGAGTATAGTTATCCCCCCTCTCTTTTTCAGCGTTACAGTTACAAATTTTAACAGCATTATTTTAAGTCGGTGAATTTTCGAACGCAGCCTTATTATATATATATTTATATATATATATATATATACTGAAACAGTTTTAAAAGAGGTAAATATAATAAATTGCCATTTTCATAATAAATTAGAAAGATACAAATGTATTAAGAGAGCGCGTATGCTGCTATTCCTAAAGACATAGTGGAACTAAGAAGAATAAAAAACAGATATGTAAGTGAAAAAATGAGAAATCCGGCCTGATGACTTTCTCAAGGGTCACCATCAAGCAAGGATTCCAATAAAAAGTGGTATTTTTTTCTGTAAAGAGTTAGACTATTGTCTAAAAAATTAACTCTTTTATGACCCGAAAAATTCCGATT
>JAOUZG010030082.1:5224063-5239656 GCA_026289955.1 Argiope argentata
TGTGTGTGTGTGTGTGCGTGCGCGCGCGTTATTATTAACTCCTGGAAGCATACAATAAATAAAAAAATATCAATTTTCTTATTATGAAAAAATCTTATTTTTTAAAAAAATCATTTCGATTACTTAACATAAAACATTACACAAAATAAGAAAAAAAATTCAATAAGTACAAAAAAATGCAATACGTTTTGAAAAATATCCCATTTCCTATTTATTTCATTTCATATAATCGCGTGCTCAAAATGACATTTTTCTAGTTTTCCTTCGCCGTAGTCATTAACTTATTTTTTTTTAATCAGAGCTTTTGTAAATGGGATGGCAGCACGTTATTAAAAGCTGATTTTTAGGGATGCTCGTGCAGAGAATAAAATTTCAATTCATTGCCTCGCATTTCTGTGGACGTCAAAAACTCATCCCTAAAACAACTTCATGTTCAGGCAAGATAAAAAAGGCATATAAAGTGAGCTGTTGAATATTAGAATCAGAATCAACTTAAAAAAAATTAAATATATTTATTTTTTTTAAATGTCAAGAAATTTTCGGAATGCCATTTAAATATATATTACATACTAGCTGAATTTTTTGTAGGATTCACCCTAGTTGGAAGGATGCACCTAAGGGTAGCCGAAAAATGCCCATAAGTACCTTTTTTTATTCCTATAAATTCGAGTATTGAAAAATATTTTTGTTCTATAAATGCTGCTATTCGATTTTAAACGATATTATAAAAATAGATTTGAAAAAAATTAGTAAAAATTAAATTATGTATTTTTTTAGTGTTAAAAGTTTCATTCTCAGTACTTTTAATTATTTCTTTGGCGATGAATGACAAGATTAAAATCCTATTCAATTCCTACTATTAGCTAACACTCTCCCTATGTATATATATCTTTATCAAATTTTCAATCGTTGATAAAATATTTTATTATTCATCCAATCAAGTTCAAGTAAATTTTTTTAAATTAAAAAGTTCAAATATAATTACTTCAATTAAAAAGTAACTTTATAGCCAAAAATCTTCATTTCCCCGCCGCCCAATAAGTAGCGAATTCAGTTTGTCAACCCCACTCTAATGAGGTTAGGCTTAACATGTTTTCGGCCGATTGTTTTAAACGATTTTGTTTATTTTCATAATATTTGATGCATTTAAAATTGAACATTATTAATCAATCGATTTTTCCGAATTCCTTTTGAAGTATTTTCGAATTAAAATAATACAGAATAAAAAAACATTAGAAATTTCTAATCTGTATTGCATTACCCCAACTGGTGTTAAAAAATTACGTTTTTGGGGGGTTTTGTTTTGCGTTATTACAATTGGCGATGAAAATTCAATGTTAGTATAATTTTTTGGTGAATTATTTATAGTAATTGAAATTGATAGGCCGGGATAATCTGGTTGGTATAGCGTTGGATTCCCATACCTTAGGCTGCGAGTTCGAACACCATATATAGAAAGGAGAATGGAAAATTGCCAGGAAATTCGCTTTTAACTTAATATTGTGATTCTGTCATATATATATGAATTGTAATAATTTAATAAAAAGTAAATAAAATAAAAATTTTCTTTGTTAACCTAAGTAGGAATCGAGTTAAAAAAAATTATTTTTTTATGTTACAAGTATATACTAAAATCAATAGCATACTTGAATTATCACTGTAGCAAGAAGAAGCAAGTTTAAATTCTTAGTAGATGCGTTAAAACTAACAATACGTAAATTATTTCGCTGGCAATGCGTAGCAGATAAATTTTGGTTGCTTAAAATTTCTTCATAATTTAATTTTCGAAAATAACTTTTAGATTTCTGTTAGCTTAAAATTTCTTCATAATTTATTTTCCTAAAAAAACTGTTAGAATTCCTCAGGTAAGAATAAGTTCCAATGCATGTAAAAGACTAAAATTAGGAAACTCAAGCATTTCGAAAATCTGTCTATTTTCCTAGTTAAGAAATAAGAATTCATTTTCGAGGAATTCTACAGATTTTTAACGACATCAGAAAATAATCAATGAAAATAATAATAATAATAAAAAAACGTCTATTTTTTTATTTCTACATTTTTATGGGGGGGGGGGCGTCGAACCTCTTTCAAGTTCAACAATAAAAATTAATTATCCTAAAAATTTTGAAAAATCCCTTACAGTAGATACTACCTATTCGAAGACTAACACAGGGTCCGACTTAGCCCAGTTGGGGCCCGGGGTAAAAAAATTTTTGTGTCCCCCTCTGCTTTACTACTTTAGTAATGAAGAATATTCATTAAAGAAGGAAACGTAAAATAAAATTTCTATTATATTTAGCCCCCCCCACATAAATAGGGGCCCGGGGCAGCTGCCCCGTATGCCCCTATCTTAGTCAGGCCCTGGACAAATAATTGGCAGGAAAAATTCTAATTCCTGAAATTCTAGATTTAAAAACATAACTAGAACTTCGATTTTTAGGGGCAGGAAGGGGAGGTTGGTTTAAGTTTAGTTGCATTATCAACCCACTTTAAAGTTTTTACCAACTATTATTTGATTTCATGACTTTGACCTCAGGATCATGACTGCCACCTTACACGTGGGCCAAACGAACTCCTCTGGTAACTCCTTTCCAACAACGACAGCAGAGAAAGTGTGGATCCCAACATCAGATTTAACGTGCATTTAATCAACATACGTGACGGATAATTGTATTTCGAATCTGAACGGCAGGGGCATTGAAGACACGACCTTAGCATGAGGACACTCGGACACTTGATATTTCATCCCCCCCTCAATTAACACTTTGACTGCCATGGCTATCACATGTGATAGCCAGTGATGTGTCCATTGGGACAATGGCTATCGTATCTGATAGCCATGGTGTTTCAACACTTTAGGCCTTGGCTATCAAAACCCAAATCAGTTACATGAAAATCCAATTGGAGTTTGATTGTTGGGCCCCCTACGATGTGTTAGGTATACGTGGTTTGTGCAAATTGACATATGTGCCGATTCTATGATATAAGTTTTATGGAAAATGAAATATTTTTAACATGCAACAAAAAAAGATGTATATATACATAGAGAGAAAGAGTATGTGATAAATGTATATGCATTATGTGATAATAAATACATATATTTACAGTTAGAGAAAAAAATATGTAAACACAGTATGATATTTCCTTTATTTTGCTATAAAGTTACGTTCAGTGTTTGGCATTGAAGTAATTACGACACAATTGAGGCTGGTCAGGACAATTGTCCCACTATGTGGAAGTTAGCTTTTCTTTATTTTTGGCCAGTTTACGACCCTCTGTCTTAGAAATGTTGATGTAGCATACATGACATTTACGTCGCAACTTTTTACCATTTTCATGGACCCTATCAATCAAGTTGACCCTATCAGGTCAGGTCAATATTTACTTTTTTGCGCATCAAAATCGGGATCTATACCCATACCAAGCAGCTAAAAAATCGAGATCTCCCTAAATTTGAGAATTTTCATTTTTGAGTTTGTTACATGTCGATATGCAACCCATGCGTTAACTACTGCAACTCCTAACAATTCTAATCCTAGTTTTCTGTACTATTTAACACCTTTTCTTAGTGTTGTGGCATACGCACCCATCTGATCCCTCATTGAAGAATTCGTACTAACTTTCGTGGGGTGCTTTGGCTATCATTTTTGGTAGCCAGGATGAAAATCTCCCCATGTGTTGCAAAATGAGTCATATTGAAAAATATTGCTTTTATATGTAGTTTTATGTTGAAAAAAAAATACAAATTACACACACACACACACACAAATTTGGTCCCCTGGTGAACATTTGCAGTTTTGGCTTGGCAGTCAACTTGGCATAAAACTTTAAATCTTGGCATATTAAATCGAAATCAATCTGATCACTAAGCAATTTGGGCGGTTAAATATTATTATAGCAAAGAGAAATCGCAGTGAAAATTCTTTATACGCATTTACATAATAGATATCTCAAATACGTATTTTCATTCGTCAGCTTTTCGATTATAAGCAAATAATTCATCAATTTAAAATAATCTAATTTATTTGTGCAATCATCTCTTTCTCTTCAAAATAAAAAAAAGGAAAAATTCCAAATTCGGCAAAATTAAATTCAGATACTCAGTTTAGATACGTCATTTGAAGTATATAAAAATAATGGCCATATTTTTAAAGACAAAAATAACCATATTTGATTTTGCATTTTTGTTTTCTTATCAATCTTGTTTACTGGCATCTAAATTTTCTAAAGTAATTACATGAACAATGAAAAACAAACTACACCAGCTAGGACTTTTACAGTCAACAGGTTAATTGAGAATATGTTTGTCAAATTTAATTAGATAGATAAATTTTATAATCATTTTAACAAGATTCCAGAGAAACTTGATATTTTTAACATAATACTTAATCTTATAAATATCAAATAAAAACTTTTTTTTTAAATTTCTAAAATGCTTTTATTATTTCCAAGTTGAGAGGATTTATCTTTATTTGTTTCTTTGTATTTTTAATATTTTCTGATTACAGCTTTTTGCTCTCTGTGTGTTTACCGTTTATTTTGTGTCATACACTTTGCAAATGGATTTTTTTGTAGTACACAATTAAAAAACAAATATTTAGGAAAATAATATGAAAAAAAAAACACCTTTTATTTTGTACTCAAAAAAAGATGTGCCTATTTTAAAATGCTAACCCATAGATAAATTTATCTTACAGTGATTTCCTTTAATTTTTATACTTTTGATACTGAGATAAATAAGTGCATTTAAAAGCGAATCAATTCACACTACAATTTTGTAATGTGGCTATAAAGACTCCTATCGAAGGAGATTCACCAGATTTTCATAGTACACTAACTTTAGAGCGTTTCATTCCCATAGATTTAATCTCAATTAAGGCGACCAGGGACCTTTCAAATGATTTTTGTAATTTTCACCTTAGCAATTTGAAATTTTACAGGCATTAAGAGTAACACTATAGGAGGTGAAAAACAAAATTGTAAAGTATTATGTTAATTTATTTATGAGTTCAGGAGGTTAATATAATATTAGCGATAAAGAACGTTAATGAAAAATGTTCCAGGCGCTCCAAATTTGTTCGAAAGCACTCCAATTTTATTATTACTTATTCTAACCATTTTGAAACAAAAGTTAGGATTAATCTTGAGATTTGAGAACGAAATATCAAAATTAACCATGTAATAACTCAAAACTACTTAAACTTTCAAAAAAAAAATCTTTAGTTTTATGTTATTATGTTTGTTAATTTTGATATTTTATACTTAAATTTCAAGTTTAATTCCACTTTTTCTTTCAAAAGGGTTAGAGTAAATAATAATAAAATTGGTGTGCTTTCGAACCAAATTGGAGCACATGGAACATTTTTCATAAACGTTATTTACCGCTAATATTATATTATATTAACCCCCTCCCCCGAACTCATAAATAAATTAACCTGATACTTAGCAATTGTGTTTATCATCCCCAATAGTATTACTCTTAATGCCTGTAAAATTTTAAATTTCTAAAGTAAAAATTGCAAAAAAGTTATTCTAATGGTCTCTGGTCGCCTTAAGCCTATAAATTTAATACATCAAGTATAAAAAATAAGCTCGAGCACAATACCTAAGTTCAAGAAATCAAAACTGCACAAATCCTGAAAGCCAGAATTTTTTTTAAACAAAAAATATATACATAATAAATAGATGTTACTTACAGCATCATTAGATATTGATCTATTCGTTTCCAAAAATTTCTCCTAAAAAAAAAAAAAACTCAAACGTACACAATCTAGCTTTTTTTCTCCCCACAAAGATAGAATGTATTGGTAGCATAGTTTACAATTCAAATGGCAAAGCAGCTCTGCAGTTGTCTGAAGGAAGCATTTCACCTGACAAGGCAAGAAATAGAGTGACGACTTGTAAGTAGTGCCATATATCATTCTTAAATGAAAACTTCAGCTGTCAAGGTCTGAGGAGTCACAAATAATTCTGCAATTTATGCTCTATCAGACAAGTAGAAAAGAACAAATGCTGCGAAAAATGTTCCTCATTTGACGACTGAGCTTTTGAATAGACGATATAGAAGGAGGGGGGGGGAACACCGCCCCCTTTTCTTCTACCTATTCTGCAAAAAAGACGTGCTCAATTCTCGAATTATTAGTCTTAATCGTGAATTGTTGGTTAAATTATTGTTACTGTTTTTTTAATCCGTATGAAGTATTATAAACAGCAATGCCTTCATTTTTTCAATGGAGGTCCACAATTCGTATAATGTTTTTATACTTTTAAAAATTCAATCAAATTTTTAAAATGTTCCTTTATGACTTCCAGCATCCTACAAATCAAATAGGCGAGATTATTTGATATATACTTAACTACAACATAAGTTTTTACTTTCTCGTATACAAAGAGATAAATTTTTTAATCACCAAAAAAATTAAGACTCTATATTTTGACGCATCTCCACGTTCTAAAGATCGCTCAATCCGAAAAGCACACTTTTGAAATTTTGTTTGTTAGTCTATAAGCATGATAATTTAAAAACGCTTCAAGCTAGGCAGAAAAAATTTAGTACATGTAGTGGAACAATATATTCCGTAAATGCGGGACTGCTATATTCCAGCCTTGCCGCTTCCTGGTGGCTTAAAAGAGAACTCCCTCCAGAACGAGTCGGACTTTCCTTGAGTAAATAGCTAAATTTATCTTGTCCCATTAATACGCTGCGTAGTTGTAAATGTTTAATTGTTTGTCTTTGTTTAATTGTAATGTAAAACTGTCTATGTTCATTAAATGTTTTAATGTTTCCCCGAGATATTTTCTGTTCTCCGACAGTAACCATTACACACTTAGTTTTAAAACCAAATTTATAGATTTCAGTGGCGAGGAAGTTTGTATGTCTAGATGTCTAAATAAAAGTGAATACGATAACTTAAAGACGTAAATAGATAGATGAATAAGGTAAAAGATAATAAATGATACTTTCACATAACGGCAGAGCATTCTGATTAGTTAGGTATATTTCAAAATGGTAAAAATAGTTGATGATTTAAATTTGGCGAAATCGGCCTATTGTTAAGGCTGAGAGTTATGAGTTTTCAAAAATGGAGGTGGAGGGTGTAGACATATCTATAGGCCATGAGCATCCATAGGAAATTACAAGTTTTGAAATTGTTTAAGCGGTATGGTTGGAGAACTTTGAAAGGGTCTCCCTCCATAAATAGCATTGAGTGAAGTTATGGTTTTGCAGTTTTTCTCAAGAAATGGAGAGCACAAGAAAGAGGCTAAACATGCTAGGAATCACGAACAATCGGACAGCAAAATCCGATCAGCGACTGTGGTTAACCCTTTCAAGTCGGAAAGCTAATTCGATGCATAATTATTCACTTAATAATGGGCCTGTTTACTACACACCAAACAATAAATATATGCAACTGCATTAAGTTGCGTTTTCCTGAAAAATGAATCTACATAATTATAATGCAATGACTTGATCCTGGTCGATCAAATAAACGGGTAGCGTTTAAACACAAATGCATTGTTTACAGCTTATATACAATAAAAATCAACAACTCCTCATCTAGGTTAATATGCTGGGAAATATTTACATCTGGGTTAACAGTTCCTCGACTAACACAAGGAAAACTAACAGGCTGTTAGCGTATCCGGCTACTGCAGGTAGCTCAAGAGATCTACGGATATCTCCGGTAGGTCCTTTCCGAAGCTCGAAGCTTCTCTCAAAAGGAAAATCTCCTGTAGCTCTCGGGATCACTAGGTATCTCTCCAACTGTCCAGCTCAACAGTTCAGCTCACAGCTCTTCTCGTCTCTCGTCCTTTCAAAACCTTCCATTTTAAGCTCGGTCAAACTCCGCCTCTCGTTTTCGCATTTGTGCGCTGGAGATGTCAATCATCCAATAATTCTTCAGAAATATTCCCAGTGGTCATCAGTTGACCGTGGGGATATTTGTTAATCGCCCACCCTCTTAGCAGACCCTCCACAATAGGGAAATATTCACACTTGGAGGTTTTAGAACTTCTTTCTTCAGAGGACACGTCAAACGCATGTGTGGTTCATTATCTGAACCTTATTCAAGTTCGGGTGGTCCCATAGGAGAAATAGTTACATCTGGAGTTTTGACACAGTTTCCTTCTTCAGAAGGCCGTAAAACGCATGTGTGGTCAATTATCTAGACTCTTTTCACGTCCAGATTGTGACAATAAAGGGGGGGGGGGAATTCACAAAAGAAGGAATCGTCCCACCGCTGACCAGATGTAATAATGCTCAAACATGTATCCCTTAGAAAGGGAGGGAAGTTTTACAACTTTTTTTGCAATAAAATTCTGTAAGTATTTTTAGCAATTAAATTAAAAAAAAAATGTTAAAATAATGCACCATTTTGATAGGTGGCTGAGGAAAGATATTCAACTGCAAAAGGTAAATTGACTAGTTCACTGGTTTTCCTTATTATTTTAAATATAGAGATAAAACGCGGGTAAAAATTTTCAGCTTATTATTCTAAAATTAAATTAAAAGTCGATAAATTGCAAAACCTGGTAATAATGAAAACTGAAACAGCCGCAAAAGAAGGAAAGTGACTCTCAACTGCGTCAATAGAAAAGGAATAAAGCTTCATTATCATGTAGAAATGGGAAAATACTACAGGAATTAGAAGATTATTTCTAGACAAGCTCCAATGATAAACGCCATGATAAAAGTAAACGATAAGATTTTTGAAACGTTAAAGCACCATTTCACATCTTTACAAAGTGAAACCAGAGGTCACCGAGAGTCCTTGCAGCGCGTCTACGTAGGCGCCATTTTTTGTAGAATCCACGAAGCGTTAATATTTGTTTCATTAGATTTACTAATATTTTATTCAATTTTTACTTCATACTGTGGAAAGCAATATATATATATCGTTTTATAAGCAGTTGAAAGAAATGGCACATTTAAAGCTACAATTTGTATCTTTCTGAAGAAACTATTTAAAGATAATAATGATTGTATTTGCCCTTTTTTCCCAATCATGTCAGAACATGATGTTGTTTTGGGGATGAGGATTTTGGCATCAACAAAAATCTGTAGGCAAAAAATAAAAATTTTATAACTGGCACGAGCATTTCAAGAAATCAGCTATTAACCACTTAACTAGTTTATTTTCCTTACTATCTAATAAGATGACACCTCCTATTTTGGGAATACTTTCTTATTTTGATTCAAATGGAAATCCATGGAATACTTGGCTTATCTACGTATTCGAAGTCATTTTGCTATTGAATTATAATTGTTATGAATGGTTTATTTTTTGTTTACAACTATCGAAATTCGATAAATCGTTGCTCGTACGGCGTACGGGAAAACCGGTTAAGGGGTTAACAGCGCGTTGCCATCCATTTACAAAAGTTCTGATTTAAAAATATATAAGTTAATGACTACAGCCAATAAAACCTAGAAAAATGTCATTCTGAGCAAGTGATTATATGAAATGAAATAAACAGGAAATGTGATATTTTTTCCAAACAATAAATGCGAGACAAAGTTTTTTTTTTTTGGATCGTTTGCATAATTAGAGTGACTTATTCAATGAAACAATTAAAATGAATGCAAATATAATTTAACTCGCACGAGTACACAGTGCTTGGCTGTTCAAGAAATGATGTTCTGACATGATACATTGAAATATGCATAGCAGATTTCATTTAAATCTTTACTTTTGTACTTTACTTTCTCACTTAAGTTGTATAGAGAAGTATAGAATCGTCAATAAATAAATAAATAAATAAATAAATAAAAAAAATCGAATTCTAAATGTTGATACATTTTTATGTTTCGGACATCTCCATTGCAAAAAACATATTTTTTAAGGAAATGTCCGGTTGTTTGATTTGGACAAAAATAACTTAAAAAGGCTTTGAGCTAGACGGTTGAAATTTGGTATACGGTCTTTACATACAATTTTCACATTTCTGTCCAATTTCGAGCAAAATCTGTTCAGAGGAAGTACGCCTGTCCGAATATTAGTTAACATGATAATTATAGAATGAAGAGAGTTAAATAGATAAACTACGACACGCACATTTCATATCTATAACGTAGACGCCTGTCAAGATTTGAATCATATCCAAACATGGGTTGACTGTCTGGCGTTCTGTACTTGCAAAAACATAACGCGATAATTCGAAAACTAGATTACTTAAATTTATGGTATTTTGGGATTATAAGTTCAATTTTGTGTCACATTTTGGTTTTAATTTGATAGAGAAAAACGTGCCTAAAATAAAAATTCAATTTTGGGAAGCTGTTAAAGCATGCCAGGGATTAATTGCCAAATAATTCGCCAAGGATGGCACAATAGATTCAGTAGAAATGCTAAGTTCACGCCAAAAGTTAGTATTTTGTAGTTATTGTACGCCAATATCATGTAAAGCGTTCTCTGGTATGACACGTTTATTAGAGAGTATACGAAAGAATTTTGGAAAATCACTGCCTACAGAGGGTTGTTTTTTTACAGTGGTTTAGACATATTTGATTATGCTATAGCAAATACTAGTATTTGAAGGACGTAAAATAAGAAAACACAAATATTGACCTTGATTAGGCCTAGGTAGAAAATGTGTGATGCAAAGTTCATAAGCCAGATAACATATACGATACTCAAGTATACCTTTAGTATTGTGGTTATATTACACGGCTACTGGCCTTAGCGTCGTGGATTCTAAGCTCGACCTCCAATTACCACGTTGGTGACCTTCACCACGCAACCTCGTGCAGATGTCGTGGCGCTATCTACCTGCATCAAAAGTCGTCAAACTCACTTGAAGCAGCAGCAACCGAAACAAAGCAGTCAGACACACTTGATGCAGCAACCAAACAAAGCCGTCAGTCACACTTGACACAGCAACTCACACATTCGCTTGCCGACGCACTCACACGCACGCCATAACGCTTGGCTCTTTAAAATCGTTCCTCCCTCCGCCTACTCAGTGGTGGGGGAGTACTGTGGCGCTAGCTTCATGAGCCAGATAGCATATACGATACGGAAGTCGACTTTTGTATTATGGTCATGTTACACGGCGACTGGTCCTAGCGTCGCATGCTGGTATCGCAACCCTCAATCGGCACCTTGGTGACCTTGGTAACGCAACCTTCTGCAACAGTCGTGGCGCCATCTACCCTCAGCAAAAACAAAGTCGCCAACCTTACTTCACGCAAGCAAGCAAGCAAATCAAAGTTGTCAGACTCACTTGACACAAGCAAAAAAAGTCGTCAGACACACTTGACGCAAGCAAAAGCAAAGTAGTCAGACTCACTTGACAGAAGCAAAAACAAAATCGTCAGACACACTAGACGTAAGCAAAAGCAAAGTTGTCAGACACACTTGACGCAAGCAAGCAGCAACTCGCCATAACGCTTGGCGCTATAATAAAAATTGTTCGTCCCTCCGCCGACTCACTGGTGGGGATGTACTGTGGCGTTAACTTCATAAGCCAGATAACATCTACGATATTCAAATATACTTTTGTATTGTGGGTATGTTATTCGGCTACTGGACCTAGCGTCGTGGGTTTGTACCGCGATCTTCATCCGCCACATTGGTGACCCGGACGTGATCTGAGCACGCGACCTTTTGACAGAAATTTACATGATTGTTACAAATATATAAACAAAGATGACTATTTATCTTTATATTTTTTTATACAAAAGCTCCAGATTTCCAAAAGCTCTTGGTGAACTTTCAAACATCTTTTCATCGGGATAAGATCGTTGTCAACTTTTTATTGTGAAACATCTGAAATTCATGGTTGATATTCTGTAGATGCATAAAGAGGAATAAAATAAGTGTCAGGCATTAAAACAATACCATTAGAAAATTTTTGGAGGCATCAAAAAGTTCATCAATGCGTGGTGGCATCTTTCTACATTTGCTGCGGAATATGGAATAATCATCTTAAAGGATTATTCACTACGGGCACTAGTACACACAACACACAACACCGCTTCATGCCCCTGCAACTATAACCACCTGGTTATTTAAACAGTGTAATGGGCATGAAGTGGAAGATATAGTGAAAGTGACTGCTGGTAAGCGTCACACAATTATCGGTTAAAATTTCATAAAAATAGGGGATTTTAGTTTTGAAGTAAAAAAAGCTGGAGGCAATGAGCTGTTTGGAATTTAAATAGAAGTGGCTAATTAAGCTAGTTATTGGATTTGTTTGAAATTACAAATTTCTGAGAAATATTCCAAAAATACAAAAGAAAAAATTAGGGACGAGAAAAATACAAAAGAAAAATTAGGACGAGAAAAATTTAGGGACAATAATAAAAAAGAAAAACACAGAAATAAAAAAAAAATGGTATGTACAAACATAAAAATGACAGAAAAAGGTAAGAATTTGTCAAGCTACGCTTATAGATAGTGTTCTTAAAATCTAAACAAATCTCTGTTTTCTTCAATGTGGCGAATCATTCTTCTAATTTTCAACCTGGATCCTTGGGAAGAGGCAACACTACGGAACCAAGCACGTTCTAGTTCAGGTGTTGGCTTAGTCATATGGAAGGAGGAAGTCAGCAAACATTCTGTTGCGTAGTGGATCGGCTTAGCATCAAGATTTCCGCAAGGGCATGAAGCATTAGGGATCAGGTTAAAACGTCGGAGATATGAGGGGAATGGTCCGTGAAAAGTAAAGAATAGAATATCTTCCCTTTTCCAGTTACTTGGTATAAGTGAGACTTTAGGGAGAATGTTGAATGTAGATCGGCCCGTATCACCGTCTTCCCAATCTTTTTGCCAATCCTTAATCATTTTTTGTTTAAAGAATGATTTAAGGTAGGATTTTGGTATCTTAGTGTGGCATTGTTCCATGTTTGATTCCGCGGCTTCCTTCGCCAGTCTATCGGCTTCTTCATTTCCCTCATACCCAACGTGGGCTTTAATCCAGGATACTTTAATATGCATGTGTTGTACAAGAACTTTGCAAATGGCCCTAGCAACTGTATTTTTGTTTTTGGGGTTAGCTGCTGCTTGTATGCTGGCTTGGTTGTCAACTAATATTGTGATATGTTGTGGATGGAGGTTAGTAGCGTATTCTATGGCTTGTTGAAGGGCTAGAAGTTCAGCTTGATACACTGTGTTAAAATTTTGCATTTTTGTTGACCATCTATGTACAATATTATGGTTTTCCACGACACAGAATGCAGCGCCAACTCCTTTATCCGTCTTGGAACCATCCGTATAAAGACGAATTCCCTCGGAGAGGTGCCCACCGTCTTCAATGGAGATCGGATCTTGAAACGGATATAGCGATGGATGAGCAGCCCATCCTGTTTCAGATTTTTCAACGTCATTGGGTGTGATCATTGTGAGATTCTCTGACAGGGAAACGTTGAGTCTATTGATTGATGCATATCTGGCTTCTTGCTGGAGCTTGAGATGTAATGGAGGGATTCCTAGGATGACTTGAAGTGCTGATGTCGGGGTTGTTCTGTAGGCTCCTGAAATTGCCAAAAGGAATGGTCTTTGTAATGTTGCCAATTTTCTCTTTATTCTTACAGGAGGATCCAAGCACCATGCTGCTGCACCGTATGCCATCATCCTTTCAATCACTCATATGAAGGGTCCTATTATATTAAATCAGCGATGCTCTATATTTTTTGTAGGCACCTATTTTTCACTTCTCTCATGTTTTCGTGACAAAAGCTGTTAACTATCGTGGTTTGTCACCATGCGCGCTTCAATCAGAGGTAATATTGCATAGTTACTTTATTGTTGTGTACATATTACTCCCACAATTTTAAGCTTTCTTCGTTTAAATGTATTTCATTTGTTTAAACACCAGGCCTTTTTTCTTTCAATATAAAAATTACTTATCAGATCTTATTTATGGCAAAATATCATACGATTTATCTTGTCGCGAGTGAAGGTCGCGGTACGAACCTGCGACGTTTGGGCCTGTAGCCGAGTAATATACCGATCAAGCAAAAGGGACCCTTCAGCTCGAAGGATACTATCTGGCTTATAAGGATATCGCAGCAATACTCCCCCACCAGTGAGTCGTATGGCGAGCGTGTGAGTTCGTTGGTGCGTCGAGTGAACAACGGTTTTGCTGCATCGAGTGAGTAACGGCTTTGATGCGTCGAGTGAGCGACGGTTTTGTTGGCTGGTAGATGGCGCCACGGCAGATTAGAAAAGTTACTATTGTCAAGATCATCAATGTCGCGAGTGGAGGTCGCGATACGAACCTGCGACGCTAGGGCCGGCAGCCGAATTACATAGCCACTATACCAAAAGTCGACTCCGGTATCGTGGATGTTATCTGGCTTATAAGGCTAGCGCCACAATCTCTTTGGAATAACTTTTTTTCTAATCGTAGTCTATTTCATTTTTTTCTTAAGCTGCAACTTTCTTAACAGTAATTTATTCAAGAATTCATGAAACTATGTTCGAAAATTAATAGAAACAAAACAAAAACGTAATTAAGCCGACGTCTTGGAACACAGATAGCGGGTCTACCCCAGACGTCACGTGTTCGAATCCCAGTTAGGGCATGGTTGTTCTTCTGTGTTCTATATGAAAGGTGTAAGAATGTGCCCCTCTGTAAAAAGGGACTGTGTGCTCTGTGAATGTGATGAATGTGTAGCCAAATCATACTCTTGGCCCTAGTTGGCGAGACGCTCATTCGGCTTAAATTCGATGATACATCGACAAGCTTGTCAATAGCAAGAGCCATTAGTAACACCAACAACACAAAATTAAGTTTCCAGATCTGAAAAATGCCAAATTCAATCATGTGCTAGGCGAAAATTGGTCTGTGGGGAATGGAATTACTCAAAGCAAGAAATTCCATATTTGAATTCGTCGGACCACGTCCAATTAAATTCAAGTATTTACAAATATTCAAATTAGGATTTATACATCGTAACGACAATCATCAATTATTATACAATGCACAATTATCAGTTTTGATCGCAAATATTAATATGCTAACAGTCTAAACATTATAATACTGTTTAATAGAAATAATAGTTCTCGGCAAAAAGCTAGTATTTTAAAGATATAGGTATCTGTCTATATTTCAAATACTCAAATTCGGATTTATACAACGTAATGATAATTATCAATTGTTATACAATGGACATTATCAGTTTTGATCTCAAATATTAATATGCTAACAGACTAAACATTATAACACTGTTTAATAGAAATAATAGTTCTGGGCAAAAAGCTAGTATTTTAAAGATATAGGTATCTGTCTATATTTCAAATATTCAAATTCGGATTTATACAATGTAATGATAATCATCAAATACTATACAATGCACAATTATCTGTTTTGATCTCAAATATTAATATGCTAACAGTCTAAACATTATAACAGTGATTAATGGAGATAATAGTTCTGGGCAAAAAGCTAGTATTTTAAAGATATAGGTATCTGTCTATATTTCAAATATTCAAATTCGGATTTATACAACGTAATGATAATTATCAATTGTTATACAATGGACATTATCAGTTTTGACCGCAAGTATTAATAACCTAACAGACTAAACATTATAACACTGTATAATAGAAATAATAGTTCTCGGCAAAAAGCTAGTATTTTAAAGATAT
>JAOUZG010030082.1:5243130-5276051 GCA_026289955.1 Argiope argentata
ATCTAACAAAAAATTTAGGGCCTCAAATGGTTTTTTGCATCCTAGCCCCTTTATGGAGAAGGCCAGCTCTGATGATAACTCGAAAACTTATAAATATATTACCTTGAAATTTTGCATATATGTTACATTTAGTGTTCAAAAAGCAATGAACAAGGTTAATAACTTTGAACTGAGTAGTTTTTCGTTTAGAGCTGCCTAATGTAAATTTCAATAAAGAATTTCGTGAACTTTTCATTACAGAAATACTCGATTAGCTATAACTTTATTTGAAAATGCACATATTTTTTAGATTCTAGTTCATTCCCTCAGCCATAACTGTAAGTATGACGTGTTAAAAAAATATTTGGGATAAGGGAAATATAATTTTTTGTACAATGTTCTACTTTCAGTTATAATTTTCCCAATTTTTTTATTATTATTTATCTAAATCGACACATTTTATAGAATTTTTGGAACAATATTTTTCATTATTTGCAATCAATCACATTGATCCAGAAAATGAGCTGAACTAGCTCATTAGAGGGATTTCTCAAAAATTTCTCTCTGTTTGATAGGCAGATACTTTTAAGTTTAAAAAAAAATGAAATCTAAGGTGGCAAATTTCAAGTTATCATGTGAAGACATTATTTTTTAAGCGATTGACTTAAATAATTTAAGTCATTAACCAATTTAAACCAGTTTGAAAAAATTAATTAAAATTATTAAATTTGTAAACATTAATTATTTAAAAGTAAGAAATCGTAAACAAACTGGAAGATGACATCATTTCATAAAAACGACAAACAAAAAGCAATTGATAGTAACTTTAATTAAATATCTCAAACAATACTAGCAAACCTCAAATGCCATGGGTCAGGTGACTCGGTAACTACCAATGAAAAAACGAATATTTTTTGCCCGTAATTTCAGAGATACAAAAACCTCCTAACCAAAACATTACCCTTGTTCTCACATGATTTTTTTAAAAAAATATTTTATAAATGTTCACATTTAATTAAAAAATTTTTTTTCGCAAAATCGCTTCAAATTGAATTAATAACATTAGCTATAAAAAGCAGAAAATGCCATATGCCAAAATTCTCAAGTTATCACGCGCTTTGAGTATTAGAATTTATCTTTCTTTCAATGACAGGGGAAAGCTGGGGAAAAGAAAAATATGTTTTATGTTCGAATTGCCATCAAGCTGTCACACAATGACAGTTCGTTAGCTTTCAATCTGTTGAATGCCCCTCATTTTCTGCGGCCGGTTTAGTTATACAACTTGATGCCAGTTCATTAGGTCACGGGTGATCAGTTCAAGTGAATGAATCGTTAAAAGCAGTTATTTTTTTCTTACGCTTTTGGCACTCAAGGCACAATTTTAAATGACGTGTTTTGACGTTTCTTGTTTAGAAGTTAAATATACAGAGCATCTGCATTACTTGTGGCTAAATGTCAAACTATTTAAGATCGGGATGTTCTTTCAATGAAACAAGTGGTCTAAATGAGCCAAAGAAATATATTTTGTGTTGTTTAAATAGATAAATATGTTGCTGAAAAAAATTAAGAAATCAATTTTTAGCCAATCCTTTGATATTAATAGCCGTATTTAATTAAATAATCTTGAAATATTGATATTTTAAACAAAAAAAAATGTTCCATTCTTTTGAAAATTGAAAGGCCGAGTTATGAAGCCTTGATTACCAATAATTTAGATCGTTTTAAACCTTTTTTTTTATTGGTTATCGAAGTATAAACTCCTTGTGTGCCAACAAGTATACCACAAGGCTTACAGGTGTAAGTCATTTCACAATTAACAGTAGGATGAATTTCGAATATAAAGACAGGCACGAATGCAAAGATAAAAAAGATAGGGAAAGCAAGTACACAAGTTAAATACACAAAACTGCTCATAAACTAGCAGAAGCACATAGTATATGTTATAATACAGTTGAAGAAGTGTGATAAAATAAAAAAAACATTCAAAACACCAATACAAAGAATATATGCAAACATTTCTAGACAAACGCATTGAAATGAAGTTTAAATAACACGGGGAAAAATGCTATTAATATATGTACAAAATGAAATATAAGATGATTTATTCTGCACAAATGCAGATAAATGAGGATGCCAAGCTATATTGTTCTTTAGAAGACAATTCCTGAGTTTACATCTTACGTGAATAAATTTAGTGCACTCAAAAATCAAGTGCTTGGCATCCTGGACTGCACCACTGTAGCACAAACACCTATCAGTCTGTGACAAATTAAATCGTTTTAAATAGGCTTTAAAGTTTCCATGCCCAGTCAGAAACTGAATAAGCTTATAATTTGATACAAAGTAGTGAGCATTTAAACGACTCTGTATGGATGGAAAAAATTCCTTCGTGAGCTGCGCATTAGTAGATGCTTGGTATAGATTATTCCATTCAGATATAACCTTATCTTTAAAGACTTTCTTTAAATAAGATTTTGGAATGCTCATGGGAATGACGTTTGAATTCTGTTACCATCATTTTTTTTCAACTTCATTGTTGCACCAGTAGTTATGTTTCCTAGCAGAATGATTCCAGAGAACCCAAGAGAAAAACTTTAATAGAAATATCTTAATTAATTTAAATTATTATTTAAATATTTTTAATTGCTACTTTTAACTTATGTTAACTTCTTGCTGTTTGGGTTACATTCTCCGTGTTCTTTAGAATACCATCGGCAAAAATAGTCATATTACGAAGATATAATTGAAATTTAAATGGTACTTTTAAGTAACATCAATAAATAAAGGGTTAAAAGCCACATCGAGAAAAATCTAACAATCAATGAGCAGAACTTAATCGAGAAAGCCGAAGACTGGCCTAAAATAATTGAACTTGTTAATATTGACACATTAAAGAAGATTTTTTGTTTTTTGTTTAAAAGATTTGTGAGTAAAAAATAATTTACTTAACATGAATACCAGGATAGGATAAAAGCATAAAAAATTAGATTCCCTTATTTTTTAGCAGCACATTTATGGACTTACAAAATAAAAATTAATATATATAATGCTTTACATCATTAAGAGCAGTGTTTCCCAACGTGGGGCCCATGCCAAACAGGGGGGGTCAGCACCCAGGGGGGCAATTTGAAAATGCACTTGATACACCTTTAACCCTTTCACTATAGGCCATTTAAATGCAATGCTAGATATCGGTGCCAAATTTTACAAAAAACCCTAATTTTTAAATAATAATTAGGGATAATTTCGCTTGACGAGACCAAAACACCAACTGAGTGATTGGCAGCGTCGAGACAACTTCTGCGGAGGCAATGACTGGTTTAGTTTAAAAGGTGCGGTGGCATGGCTTTGTGAGGAAATGAAAATCAAATACCCAAACTCAACCAACTGTGCAAGAAAACTATTACTACCGTTTCCATCTTCATTTTTGGCTGAATGTGGATTTAGTGCTGTAAATGATTTACTGATTAAAAAAAAATCCGCTGGATATAACACAACATGGGGATTTTAGATTAAAACTACCCAAATTGGAACCTAACATAAAATCTCTGTGCAGCAAGCATCAAGCACAAGGATCTCACTAAATTAAAAACATAAATTAATATAAAAAATCAGTATTCAAGTTATTTGCAATTTGAATTTCAGTTTTTCATTGTATGTTTTGAAATTTTACCCACTGTGTTTTGTTGACAATTTCATAGTGATTTATTCCTAGAATCCATCATTTATTTTTCTTAAGTGAACAAATCAATTTTTTAATGTTAAATATTATGTATGTTACATAGGGTGAGTGTGTGTGAAAACTTTAGAAAAGTTAAAGTGGGGCATGGCACAAAAAAGTTTTGGAAACACTAATTTAGAGCATTTTTTTTTTTTCAGTTTTCTAAACCTATCTTGAACATTTTACAAATTAATCACAAAGTTACTATTAACACTCAAGCTGGTTATTTTGCAATTATCTCGAGTTGGCAAGTAGTCCATTTTCTATTGCATTTCACGTTTTTCGCTGTTTGATGTGTTTATTTTAAAGATAACAGAATTTTATTATATATTAATATCGTGTAACGTATATTATCAGTTCACTTAGATTGAAAAATATTTCAATTAATTTGCAAACATCGCATTTATAAAGTGATTTTAAAAAATTACGCAGTCAGAGGGTTAATATGAACATTTAATACATATACTTTCCGAGTAGACGCATATTAATTTTTGAAGGGAAAAAATCTTACCGCATAATTACTTCTTTTACTTTTCAATATAAAGTATTTAAATTCAGTGAATGATTATAACCACACTTATTTTTCTCATTGCAGAGGATTAAATATTTGCCATTAACCATGGTTTAAATGGAAGAGAAAAAGAAAATTATAAACATTTCGAGCTGATTTAAAAAAAAATCTTATTTTCATATTAAAAAAAAACACTTTCGAGACTTTTTGTTTTTTGTCACTTTTGAAATATGCTGTTGCTACTAATTCCAGATGTTTAAACAAAGTTCGATCTCCTCTATAAATCCCAAATTTTTTTAAAAAAGCAGATTAATAAAATCAGATGCTTTAAAACGCCACTTTTAGTAAAACTCAAATAATTAAGAATGGGAGGGGATGCATGGTCGGTTTTGCATCAACGGCCTTTCGAAAAAAGCTTCCAGCTGAAAATAATATATCCACAGTGACAAAGTTGCCTGCTAAATAAATTTTTTTTTCTCCTCCAAATTTTGAAAAAGCATGCTAATTATTGTAAAATTATCTCTGCAATTTGAATTATTAAAATTTTGATACAACTACTCATAAAATTATTGAGCGTAATTTTTTTAAGGAAAAAAAAAAGGATGCATTATTTGCCAACAACAAATATGCACAAAATATGTGCAAGCATAATTATGGAAATCTCTGAATGCAAAAGTATACTCTATAAATTCAAAATTTGCAACTGTAAAAAAATTTTAAATATAGGAAAATCACACTTTGTTTATTTATCTATCAATTCATTAAGATAAATCAAGACCAGGATTATGTAGATTTCAAACTTAAAGATTTTGATTTTAAAAAAGTGTTTAATTTTAGGTTTTTTTTCTGCCAGAAAAAAGAAAGAGCGTGCAAGAATAGAGAGGGGGAAACAGAACTTTACTTAAAATGCAATATTTTCTGAGTAATGATACTTTGATCACTACATTTAAATGTCCAGAAGATAAGTAATCACTAAAAGGGGAGGAGGTGATAGATATTTCAAAAACAATATATACACTCCTATCATCTGAGGCTAGACACTGGCAATCAACGCTTAATCCAATCTTAGTCAATAATGTTGCTACTTTAAGAGTTTTTTACCCTTTTGTTTGGTCCGTCAATTCAAGGCGAAACACTAACCAGCAAAGAAAGGGGGGGGGGGCACAATTATTGCGTAACCGTCTGCAAAGTTCCATGTTACATGTACGCATGTCAGAGGCAGGCGACCGAATAAAATCTTCAGATTTCCGACAGACTGATGCAAGAGAGGAGAAAAGTGACAAAATTAAATAAAAGTTAAGAAGAATCGGCTTGGTGTTCGGCGCGACAGAAAAGCCCCTCAAAGCTTGTAAAAACAGAAAAGCATGCGCTCGGCGGGAAAAACACAAATCAGGCGAACAGCGGATTTGTCACCGTTGCGGCAGCCCTTGAGATATCTTGGCGATGGGATTTGGCGAGAGTCCCGGGAAATATCGATCTGGCGATGTTTTTCTCAGCCGCTGTTCGAAGGTCAGTGGCAAACTGCCAGGCGGCAGGGGCGCAGCCTTTTCAAAAGGGGTCCAGGATAAAACCCCTGCTGCGAAAAATAAAAAAAAAAGCGAGGAAGATTGCCCCCCCCCCCCTCTTTAAAGATTTAAAAACCACTTTAAAAAAAAGTTTCTGTATTAAACTGGAAAAAAAAAATTTTTTTTTTGAAAAATGTAGCCGATGTACAACGGATGAAAAATTAACAAACTCCCCCTCACCTTCTTTCCTTTTTCTTCAAAGTATGAAATAGATAGTTATGCACCCTCTTAATAACATTTTTGCTTAATAATATTTTATTATTATGCATATAATAATAATAACTGATGTAGATTTAAGCATTTTAAACTTAACTGCAGATTTGAATAAAAGATAATAGTCAGTGAACTAATTAGCAACTTGAAGACAGAAAAAGTGATTTTAGAACATTTTAAGTTTAGACTATTAGGCAAAAGGTTTGATTTTATGAAAATTCTGCACAAGATTTACTTCCTTTATTTCTTTATAAAGAACTTAGTTCCAGATCAGGCCATAATGAACTACTATATTCTTACTATTCTTTTCAAATGCATACAATTTGTCCTTTGAAATTAACAGACAGTTGTTAAAGTTATTAATAATTATATCTGGAGAGTAAAATCTCAAAACTTAAATGCAAGAAAATATTTTATTGCTTACTGTTAATGTATGCAACATTTTTATAATTAGCATAATTGATAATTTTTTAAAGAAATTAACAAAATTCAACAGACAAAAAAAGATATTACAATAGCATAGATAAAGTTTTTTTTTTTTTTTTTTTTTGTATAAAAACAATCTGTGAGAAATGCCAGAAATACTTTATAGAAATAGAAATATAATGAAGACAAATCTTTAAAATTCAATTAACATTTATTAAATCAATATTAATTAGGAAACTATTTTTTATCAAGAAGTCTAGAATAATATGAAATCCAATTACAGGGAAATCCTATTCTTTGTAATGAATACAATTAAAAATATTTTCATCACGATGGCAAGTGTTTTAACAATGCACTTTTTAAAGAAATGTCTTTTAAGAAGTGACATAAATAATTAGCAAACAAATTGACCAAACAGTTCATTATCAGCAGACTTTTTCCCTTTGTTAAGGGAACAACACAATTATTGCACCACTAAACAAATGGAATTTCATCAACATTATTGAACAAGTCTTTATATTCCTCAAATATTTAACAATTTTATTTCATCCTTCTATATATATATGCTGATAAGTGAATGAGCAAAAATATGAAGAGTTATTACAAGGATTGTCAAATAAGATAAAAGAATTTATAATTTCATGAAAAGAGAGAATACATTTTTCCTTTTCTCAATTAAAGCTGATAATTTTAGAGGATAGTTGAGAAACTCTTTAAGTTGAAATCTACAAGTTAAGAAAGCCCAAAACATAGCAATTATTGCAATTTGACAGAAAAAAAAGGGTAAACTAAAACTGACAATCATATAATTGAATTGTATAGCCTTAAAAAACATTAGTGCCCCCCCCCACCTTCAGGAAAATACATTTAACCAATTTATACAGGGAAAGTAACTTTACAAAATAATACATTCATGTAAGGATTATGCTATCAGACAGTAAGAAACAATATAAAACATATTAATAATAAACAAAAAAAATTACAATTGGCAAAATTTCCAACTACTCATTTTTAAAAAATAGTTATATATAAATTTGAAGCTTTGCTTAAGATTTTGATAGCCACTAAAAAGAAAATTCACACTGAGAGCTTTTATAACGAAACTTAAGCTTTAAAAAGTTCTGAGCTCTATCAAAAACAACATTGGAAAATAAAGAATCCAGAGAAAAATCAATCTATATCATTTATATTAATATTCAGAAAGTGTTTTAAAGATTAAGGTATGAGCAAAAATCCATATAATTCAGGAGCAAAAAATTATGAAAAAAAAAAAAAAAGACTTTTGAAAAAGATAATTGAGGAGGAAGAGAACAGTTTCTTTACTGCATTATTATTATCATCAAGCTTAAATGTAAATCATGCTTAGAACAATGACATTAAATCTTTAGCATATGCAATGGCTTTTAGTACATAAAAATATATGGAATTATTTTAATCTCACAATGCTATATAATTATTCTGTTTTTTTGTTTTTATAATCATTATTACAATTTAAAAA
Source organism: Argiope argentata (assembly GCA_026289955.1). Taxonomy (NCBI): domain Eukaryota; kingdom Metazoa; phylum Arthropoda; class Arachnida; order Araneae; family Araneidae; genus Argiope; species Argiope argentata. The sequence continues at coordinate 5,251,044 of JAOUZG010030082.1, forward strand.
AATCCATAAATATATGAATAAATATCTTGTGTAAACAAATTATTTTTCACATATACAGATAATTTTACGAAACTCGGTTGCCAATCTTCATCTCTATTTGTACAAAACTATTTTGGGATTTGCTGTTTGCATTTCTACCCAATCCAAGTTATAATGAATCTGGTGAATCTGTAAATCCAAGGTGAATCTGTAAAATTTGCCCGTGTGAGGAGCATATCTCATCCCTCCTCAATACTATTAAAGAAAAACATTCCTTTATTTTTCTGACTCTTTTGTTCTCATTTCCCTTTTCTAATCATCCCATAAATTGTAGAAAATAACTACAAAGTTTCAGACATTTTAGAATTTTTTTTAACTACACAAGTGCAAAAAGTACATTTGTGCTTGCAAATTATGCAATTATAAAATGATTTTGCCCATTAACCATGCTAGATTTTGATGTTTTATATTATTAGTTTTTCGTTATCATTTATAATTGGTTGCATTTTTATTAAGAAATATTAGCAAGACAGTAAGCGTGATGATTTCAATTAATTTTTAAGACTCGTAATTCAAATACTAGTTTAATTCAATAAAATAAAACATTAATACCTTAATGTATAATATTATTCTATTATAGTAATAAGACAAAAAGTAAACACAAAAATTCAAATATAATGCAATTCAAAATGTTTGCTTTTTATACTATTACTGCTATAACAATCATAAATCAAAAACAATATGCAGCAAAATATATAAAATTTTGATACAATAGGAGGAACTACTACTAATATATATTTTGTGATAATAAACAACAATTAAATATCACAGTTTTTCTACATTTTATATAAATATATCAGTGAACAGTCACAAACTTGACAGTGAAATGTTATTGAAGAAGGCGATGAAAAGGGAAATATCAATAATTTCTGAAATATTCTTATTGTTTAGCCAACAGTTAAAAAAGATTAGAATACTGTAAGCACAATTTAGAAAACAAGGCAAAAAAAAAAAGAAAATAATTTTTATCAAATAATTGGAATTTTTTTTTCTAAATACTGAAAAGGGAAACTAATTATAAAACTTGTGCCTTTTAGAATTAAAAAAATCATACCATTTTTTTATAAATAATAATAAAAAAGAAAAACAATTGCACAGATACATATTATTAAAATTTCATTTAAAAACCACATAAAATTTAAATTGTGTGTGCTTTACTTTTCTACTATTATTTTAATTAAAAACCATTTAGCAGAAAATTAGCAATAGAAAAAATATATGCATACAGATTAATAAAACTAAATAAAATGCTATTACAGTTAAATGCTTTCTATTGCATTGTTTTAATATTCAAAATAATATATTTGTTTTAATCTTTATTAAGTAGCCAACTTTGCAACAGAGAGTGGTTGTTAAATTATTTTAAAATGCATCAGTATTAGAAAGAATGATTATGCAAAACTTTAGATTTTAATATTTCTACTTGTCATTAGATAAAAGCATTTTACACTTAAATTTTCTTCAGATAAATTTAATTTCTGTGAAAAGCATTGAATGTCATTTCACTTATAAAACGCTGAAAATATAAAGCATACTTACATGATAATTTGAACCTCACTTCATAAAAATTGAAAATTATTAAACCGAGAGGATTAACAATACAGACTATGAGTTTTTACAGCAAACTTTTTTAACCTGAACTTGCAATGTGTTTATGTGTACGAATGAAGATAGAGAAAATTCCGGATTATGTTTTGCAATGAAGCGTGCTTTGCCAATGCTGAATACATCTGTGCAGGTTTGACTTTCAGTGTCAACAAAACTAAAGTTGAAGTACATAGTTTGCTTTGCTATTGCATTAAAAAAACATATATTAAAATAAGAAATTCTTCATAAAATCCATCGGCCAATTTCTTTCTAGTTTCCGAAATAAATGATAGTATGACATTCTTGAGACGATGGCAAAAGAAGATATATATGCATAATATTTCCTGGTAAACCACCGATGATTCTTGGAAGAACACGATGATTCAAACAAAAACAAATGTGTTACGTTTCTGACTTATAATTTATCGTTTCTTCACTTCCACGGATTTCTGGTACCACGTGTGTAAATAATGATCTGTGACTTCTGATAAAGGTTTCTTTTAGGATATTAAATAGTACAAAAATTAAATTGCTATGGCTGGGAGGAATAAAAAACGTAAAGACCGTGGGAATGATCGACGTTTTACGAATACGAAGTATAATAAACGCATGATGGGCATAGGAACTAAAATTTCCATTGGCACTGTAGTTTCGATAGTTATTATTTTGTTAGCCTATATGTATAATAAATATAAACTACAACAGGATTCTAATATTCTCGAGGAAACTCTTGCTGGTCTTCTTCGTGAAGAGAATTCCACGAAAATATCTCCAGGCACTAAAGTTGCGATTGGTTTCGGTTCCTGCCAAGATATAGTAGTTCAAAGTAATCAAGTTGTATTTGACCGGCCTCCCAAATATCCTGAACATCATTTCTCTATTGCTAATAAGGAAGAATTTTTAGAGGTTTTTTCATATTTCTATCGCCATGGAGCAGCAGCAGAGTAAGAATATAATTTATTTCATTTTTGTGTTGTGTTTCAGATTCTTTTATCTGGGGTAATATTATTTAAAGTATGAGATTTTTTTAGAAAAAATGTTCATAAATTATTACGTAAGAATCTTTAAAAAATCATAAAATTATCTTCTAATTTGCATGCATAATAATTCTACAGATGTCAGAAAGCAAACATTCAAAATCTGCTCAACAGACTGTACAAACAGCTTATGCTTTATAGGTTGTTATAAATGTTTGCAGTGTTTGATTTATATCCAAGATAATAGTTTTATTGTTCTTTTTTGTGTAATTTTATATTTTGGGAAAAGAAATTAAAATGTAACATTTCGTGAGGTAATATTAAACTTATCAAATGGAAGTTGCAAATATATGTTATACAAAAAAGAAATATGCTGACCATAAAATTTCTCCAAATTCTTTCTTTCTTTTTTTTTCTTTTACATGCAAAACAGAAAATTTTCACCGATTTTTTTTTTTGTGTGTGTGGGGGGGGGTAGTGTAGTTACTTTGTTCCTCTGAGCTGTAAAGATTTTATACTTTTTAAGCTATCAATCTGTTGAGTTTTTAATCACAGAATGTATAATGCAGCTCTCTTGTTTTAATATTCTTAATAAAAATGCAGAAACAATTTCTTATCCCCCAAAAATCATAATTTTAAAAAAGAAATCTTGGATTTCTCTTGCAAACAATAAAAATTAGTGATGAAATCATGGGATTAGGATGGATCAAAGTATATAGGTATATATATAAGGGGGAAAAATATAGGACTATTTAGGACAATGTAGAGAAATTTAGAATAGATATTTAGCAATATTTCTGAACTTAACTGCTGCAACAAATTTTGATATTGAATTGAATTATAGCTTTTAAAATACATTTTTTTGTTTACTTTTTCAAAATTGTCTCCCCAAAACCCAGCAAAATGCGCCATTTTTTTCAGAGGAGTCCTCCAAAAAACATGCCGTGTTTTCTAGGTTGGCGATTTTTGAAAAGGGCGCCAAGCAGGGGGTTAAACTACGATCGCACCGAATAGTTTGTAGAGTAATAAAATGTTTTAAAATATAATAAGGAAAGAAAAGAAAGTGCGTTCTCTTGTGTATGCTCCAGAAACGCAGTTCTTGCTTTTCTTCAGGGTTAAACAGTACAAGAATCATGAATAGCACAAAAAAGGACTTAAAATCTGTCTGAAGTCAGCAAGAAAGCTAAAATAGCCTTTTTCTTGATGTAGCCATCAAGAGAAAAGGCATAAATTTAATCCAAAGAAGTGGGATGCACCCTAATTTTGCATGTAATATATCTCTTGCTTTATCATTAACAGGCCAAAAAAGAACAAAGTTTTTGTAGGTTTCAGGAACTCTACATTAATGACAATCTAATGTATTAGTGAGTCAACATTTATGAGGAATAACATTCACTAGAAGAGTCTTAGAAATGAGTCGAAAGAAATATGAGAACCACGTCTGATATTTTGTCTAGTGAGAATTTTTGTTTTTTTTTTTAAAGTTGAAGGTATCAAGCCACCTATATTTGTTGTGGTATTTAGAAAATCTCCATTCTTAATTTTATTTCAGCTTGACCGCTTAGTAATATGCCAATATGATATCCTAGGGCGATAATCAGTCACTGATTGCTGGGGGGAGTTTGAGTTTCTTTTTCTCAAAGGTCAACCCATTCATTTTCTGCTATTCTCATGTGGGCAAAAGTATAGATCAGTTCCAAACAAGAACAAAATGTTAAAACATTGAAAATTATCTGAGCTAATTGCAGTTAACTCCTCGGTGAGTGAAAATTAAGGCACCTGAGAGCCATCAGCTTGGACATGCTGTCAGTCAAAATTATATAATCTTTCAGCTCTTTTATAAAATTTAAAATAGCTAAGATCAGTGCATATCCTTCTTCCAAAAACACAGAATTAGAGTTATGTATTATCTCGTTTGAGGAACACTTAATGGCTGCAATTGTAGTGGAGTGTACATCCTTGGAAACATCTGTGGCCAAAAGGTTCCTTTCTGCTGTGATAGATGATTTATATTTGGCTAAAAGCAGTTTAATGGTTTAAGGATCCGGCATGCTTTGTTGAAATCCCAATTCATGAGTCTTGATACCAAAATTTTTGCACTCGTCCCAATTCACTGGAATCTTTATCAAAATGATTTAGTTAAGAGACAGGGTTTTCAAGGCTTGTAAATGCATCCAGTATGGTTCCACATGGAAGTCAACAGTATATTTTAAATTTTATTCCTCTTTTTTATTAGTCTAGATGTGGCCTGGATAATAGAGCTTAAGACTGCTGTAAAATTGTAAGCCGAGAATTGATTAACAAAAAATGTATTTTGTCTCTCCAATCTGAATTTCATTGTAATCTCGTTAGAAATGTTCTAAAGAGCACTAAAGCTCACTTGGTAAGACCAAGTGGGAAATTAAATATGACTGTTGTATAAGAAATTGCTTTAAAAAATAATTTCAAAGCTTCACCATATAATTTTTTGATATCTTGGTATGATTAGGGAACATCTGCTAATAATAATAATAAGAAAAAAAATTAGTTTTTCTTTCTGTTTCTAGAAAGTTAATGAGATTGATTGAAGCACTTAAGCCAGAAAATTTGGGGGGTGGGAGCTGAAATTTCTTCCCAGAATTATTTATACATTTAGTCTACATATTAATCACTAACATGATAGTATTAAAAGTTTTTTTTAAATATAAATATTAATAAGATGTTAAAAATTTAATATTATCTCCATTAGTAAGCAAAGATATATTGTTTAAAACATATATAATAGTACTGAGTAAAACATTTTTATGTTTGAATTGAAACTCTTGAGTACTTGCTTCTTATTTTAATACCAAAAAATTAGATATTATAAAACATTTCCTTTTAAATTGCTATATCTTTGCACTACTTAAAAATAAAGGAATAATAAATTTTTATTTTAAATTTTATACCTCTTTTTTATTAGTCTATTTACTGGAATATAACTAACTTAATATTGAATTTCAGCTAAGAACTATATCTGTAAAGATGATCTTCAATACTATTTTCAACCAGATTGAAATGTATGATTAACAATTTATAATATAAATTAAGCATTGAAAATTTAGGGAACAAATAATAATTTAAGATAAATTATACTTTGATAAAAATACTATTTACAGATTTCTATATATTTTTAAAAGAATAATTACACTTTTGTTTGCTTGTCTCATTAATGATAATATTTGTATGTTTTGGAAAATAATAAATTTTGAGGCATGATTTATATACATGAATTTTACCAAAAATTATTTTTCCCTTAGGAGATTTGTTTCTAATTCAACATTTTTTGAAGAACTGGTGTATTTAGCAGAGAAAGCACCAAGTGCCAGATATATCATAGGTGGTAACGCTCCTGTGATGGCCAAACGATTTGTGAAAGAAGGTGTTGAGCAAGTTCTTCTTGGTGCCCAAATGTCCAGATCTCTAGAGACTCAATTCCCCAAAAATATAAAAATTTCTGGGCCATTTGTTGATGAAGATGATATACATTTACTACTTGAATATCCAGCTGGACAAAGATGGGGCAATTTTATTCCTGTAAGAGCAAATCGGTAAGTTATGTAGCTGTTTTAATGTTTTGCTAAATATAATTTCATTTAGAATTTTGTCTTCTCAGAGTTTTTAAAAAATAGGCCAATATATCATCATGCCCAAGTAAATATTTGAAGTCAATACTAATATATTAAAAAATATTCATTATATTTGATATTAATTTGAAATATATTATCATAGTTCTATTAGTATTCTTCTTTTAAAAGTAGTTCAAAGGCTCATAATTTAGATGAATAGATCTCATAATTTAGATGAAAAAGTCTGTTCATATAGTCAAACAATATCTTCCTCACCAAACTTCTATGTTGTATCATGGGGTATCAGATTTATATGTGCTCCAAAAATGTCAGGTCTTTGGTGAAAGCAGATTTAAAATCTGAAACCCTTTATTCATAAAATTGAGCTTTTATTGTGGGTCTTCCATAGCTCATTAATACTTAGATTATTTTTTTAGTTTTAAAATCTATGTGGTGTGTCAAAACTGTCCTCTTAATATAATTAGCTGCATCTTTAAATCTTATTGGTGAAACCAGATTAGGGGAGAAAATGGCACAAATATTCTTTACTTAATTCACGGGAATTAAGGAATTGTTGAATTTTAAAATTAGTGATTGTTTTTAATTCCAAGGGAAACTGTATTCTTTTGATATTCAAAAGGTTAATTGCCTGTATTCAATATTTAGTATTATGAAGTTTTATTATTTAAAATGACAACAAGTCCAATTTTCAGAAATTATTTTTATACTGCTAAGTTACTTAATATATATTATGCCTTAATGTCCTTAATGTATATTATACTTAATCTATATTATGTAAAGTCATACTGTTTACCAATACTTTCTATGTATTATCAATTTGAATTGTCTATGACTAGAGCGTGTGCCAAACTAAGATATATTTATTAGAAACAAGTTTTGGTAATTCTCTGAAGATTGCCCTAATATGTTCAAACTTTAATATAAAATTCTCTGTTATGAATTTAAATTTCTCCTATTTTGTATGTTTTTATAATTAACAAATGCATCTATATGTACTCAATTTTAAAACATTAAGTAATGATTTATAAGAATTCTCTTATGTAGCAAAATGCTTTAATGTCTATTTTATGGAATGACTTTTTTTTAGACCAGTTTTAAATCAGATAACAATAAATGAAATATCTAAATTCTGGAATATTTTCATGCTTCTTACCCAATATTTGTCAAATCATAGTTACATAAAAAAATTATTTCCTTGCAGATTACACTATTTTGTTGTTCTTTAACATTCAAATAAAAATTAACCATTTAAATCTGCTTTAAAAAATAATGATCCACTTACAGAAAGAAAATGCAATCCTTTATACAAAATAAAAATGACATTGAAAACAATGCTTCCAATAGTCTGCAAATGATGTGAGATTACTCTGAGTAGCAGGTTTTTGCTGTTATATCATTAAAAAAAGTAAAAAGATTCTGAAATTAATAATCTGTTACTAATTTTTATTCTCTTAGCTTTGTCTTTCACTCCCACAAATTATTATTTCCTTGCATGGGATATTCTGTATGTATAATATTCATGAATACTCAAATTAAAATCAAAACAAATACTTATCTACTAACAGAAGAAAAAAATGCTGCATAAAAGTAATGGAAATAACTTAATTATCCTAACTAAGAGAATAAAATAAGTTACCAAATGAAGTTGTAATTTATCAACATTCTTACATATTGGAATTTTCCCTCTGTCTTTTATCAAATTCTTTAAAATGTTTCATAAAACTACCATTAACATTTTTAATAAATGTAAAATAAGCTTGTATTATAAAAATAGCGGACAGTAATTTATCGATTTCTGTTGTCTAGCATTGTTATGCAAATAAAACATAAAGTTAACATTATTGTATCTAATTATTAATCATCATTCACACTCACTAAAAGAACTATACATATCTTGTTAGATGTCCGAACAGTGTAATGATGTGCTGTGTAATTTGAATTTTATGAAAGGCATATATAAACTGAATTTTAGTCGGTTGAAATTAGTACATAAAATTTTACCCTAGAAATTTCATCTTAACAAACTTTCTGGAGTATTTAGTTTAGTTTTTTTATTCAATTATTCTTGTTTATGCTTTGGCACTTTTAATTAATTTTCAAGAAACTATTTAATTTAAAATTATTTATTCAAATATGCAAATTAGGTTAATAGAAATAAAATTATTTTTAAGATTCTTTTTAAAATATGAATGTTTTATTTAAATATGCACTAATTCTTATTTTCCCCCCTATAGTTTCATAATTCACAATGATCATCAAAATCCAGAACTTTCATCTTTAGATACGTTTGTTGCTCAGTTGGAAAATTACAATCCACATTTACTAGTTATTGGAGGATTGCAGATGATGGATAATTTCCCAATGCAAGAAAGTCAGTATAATTTCTTCTAACTTTGATTTCGAATCCTATTTTTTTTAAAAATAAAAATCATTACTATGATTCCTTCGCATTATTTTTTTATGAGGTATCTTTTTGTTAAAAGACTTAGACAATTAGTAATTTGATAAAGTTTTGTCTATGTACTAAAATCATGTTTATGAGCATAATCAGATTAAACCAAGAGAAAAACAAAAAGAGAAATTTATAAGTTATTCGTGTTATAAAAACAGCTTATTAGGGTTTTTTTTAAAATTAATATTTTTGTCTGTTGACTTAATATCTAATTTCAAGCAAGTTTCTCCCAACTTTTTTTAAAAAAAGAACTTAGATTATAATGCAGATTAGCTCTGGTTATATTCATTTTGTAATCTCGTTTCTTCCCCCACCCCTTATTTTTTTCCTTTTTGCTGTTCTTTAAGAGATATTCATTCTTATTTTTCCCACAAATAACTGAAAGAGGTTGGTAAAACTTAGGTTTAATAATTGATTTCTTGCTCCTAAATCTGAGAGAAATTTCTGAAGTTGTTTAATTCAAGTTTTTGTCTTTTTAGTTATGTGCATGATTTTTTTTGTATATATTCCAATTTTTATTTAAATTTCTTGCATTTTTGTTAAATTTTTATTCTTTTATATGTATTTATAAATAAAACTCCAAATTTAAGCAACTAGTTTTAAATTAATAATTAATAACTTAATTAATATCATTTTCCTTTTAATTATTATTTATATCTAATTGAAGATAATTAAATATTTTATACTTTAACGATATTCGTCAGTGTTAACTAAATTAAATTGTATTTCATGCTTTAAAGTTACATTATATAAAATTCTTCTGAATGATGAAAAATTTAATTTTTAAAAATTAAATTTTTCATCATTCGGGAATTTTAGAATTTTAAAAAATTAGAATTTGTACTTTATCTTCAAGATGCATATTGTTACATTAGTATTGCATCTTAATAAATATGAACTTATTTATTTTGAGAAAAATAAAGTTGAATTTATTTTTTGTTTCTATGTTTTAATTTAAGGATACTTTACTATTGTACTTTTATCTATTGAATATCTTTATCTTGCCAGTTTGTTTCAACATAATTGTATTATTAATTTTATTTTGATTGTATAGTTGTGATCTTGAAACATCCATATCTATCTTCAGATTACCACTCTAAATTTAACTACACGTGCTTACAATAATTATTTATAGGGATATATGCAAAGTAAATATGACATAGTTTTTGTAATAGTGAAATATTTTCTTATCATTCTTTAATTACATCTTATTTTTACCATTTCCTTCTAAGACATTGGTGATTTAAGTCTTATTGTCATCATTTGGTGTTGTTTCAAAATTATAAAATCATATTCAAAGTATGTTTTTATGTTGGTTTAAAAAAGGGAATGTAATAGAATTAAATCAACCAATGTTTTGTCCTCTTTTTTTTGCAATTTTTATAATATATAAATATAATTTAAAGTGATTTCACATACTTTGACTTAAGTAGAAGCATATTAATTAGAATACATTACATTATTGCAACATTTTTTTCCTCAAATAAGAATTTTTCATGAGAGGTTATATATATTTATACACACATACATATTAATTTTTTGGCTATCTCCATAAATTGTATATTATGGTTTAGTATAAGCACTTTTGGTATAAAGAAACTAATATGTGAAACTTTCTTTGGCAATTGTTTCCATCATTGTGTTGTTTTGATAACTGAATATAGTATAATTAAGCATGTAAATTAATGTTTTTCTTACGTTGTAGGCAAACGCCGAGATAGATTACAGAAAGTTCAAAATTTGATGAAAAAACAACCAGAAAATGTGAGAATTCATTTTGAAATGGCTTCTTTCAGTGATGAAGACCTTTTCAGAGAACTTGTTCAAAATATTGTACCTTATGCAGATTCTTTAGGCATGAATGAACAAGAATTACCAAATCTGTACCACATGTTAAAATATGGAAACATTAGTTTAGTAGCTGAATCTCGTCCAAGAATCGCTGTTATTTTAGATGAAATGAGAGATGTTTTCAAGTAAGCTTTGAATATTTTACTCTATATTTGAAAAGCTTGTAAGTAATTTTATTGTTCAATCTTCAATAACTTTTATTATATACTCTTGGATAGAAGTTAAATTTAAATTTTAGCTAGAGATAACATGTTCTCAAAATCTATTTTTGACAAATTCATAGAACTATTAGAAATGTTGCTTCTGTACACTCTTAATCTGAAAACTCAGAAATGTGACAAAAGAGAATAACTTAAGTTTTCTCTATTTCTTGAATTCTTATTAAAGTGTTGTTAAAACAATAAGATATGCCTCCTTCAAAATATTTTCCTCTATTTATTTTCAGCTTGTCTTCCATTACAGGAATAGCTTCCAGAAATCCACTTTTGGCTCTGCATGCATGTTTGATTCAAAATGTTTTACATTTTCGTCTACTTTTTTCATTTTTTGATAGATTTAAAGTTTTAAAACAAACTTGTTAATAGTGTCAGATTTGAAGGATTTATATCTGTTATGATATGCTTTTAAAAAGTTTGAATTCCATCTGAATAATTCAACAACTTCTGATTTGTTTATCAATGAAATGAAAAATGCAAACTTTAATGCATTGCATTACATCAACAGATTATCAGTGAAAATAATATGAAGTGAGTTTTTACTACTATAGTTTTTTAGTAGTGTAATGTATTGTTAAATGATAATTTATACACACTTCCATTTTATGGAGATCACCCATTGATATGGAAGGTGATTCTAATTTTGACCTTACTTTAATGTAATTTCTGGCTAATTTAAAGCTCTGATATGATTCTTAACATTGAATCATATCAGTGCTGAAGTCATTCTCGATCTAAACTTTTTGTGACAGCTTCAGTAAAAACCTTTACCAAATTTAAGAAGAAAAAAAAAATTAAAACTAATAGTTTTTTTTTCTTCTTTTTCCATTTTTGAAATGTAGAAAATCTCCAAACTTATAGTAAACTTCATTTCTGGCAGTTATAAAATAGTTTCAAATTGACATTAGGACCTTGAAAAAAGTACATTTGTTAATAGAAATGTTTAATGTTACATAGTAGGGAAGGATGATAAGTAGATACATTAACATTTTAATTAAAAAGTTAATTCCTTCTTAGTCAAACCTTCTATTGTATACATAAGAAAGAGTCTTTAAATGTAAGTAATTATAAATTGTAAATGTATATTTACAGTTTTAAACATTTGTACAGTTTTGTATTTTCTAAAGATAAGTTATTGGAACATATTAGAAAGCAAGTTGTTTTTCCTGGAATATATTATCTGGAAACAGTGGAATTAGAATTCAGATTTTTCAGCCATTTCAATTATCTTTTTTACTTTCGTAGCACAGCATATTTCTAAAATTAATGTGTGTAATTGATTGTCACTGTGACCTATTATAAATATAAATATAAGCATTTCTTTTGTATTGACATGAGGATTCCTCAAATATGTACAATTTCTTAAATACAGCAATCTTTAAGTTATGAAGAGGGCTATTTAGTTCTAATTTTGACTACTGTTAAGTTTTAAGTAAAAATACTTTTGCATTATGTGAAGCATTTCTATCAGAATGAATTTTTGCTATATGTTATTTTAAAGGATGTGGTAAATTTTGTTAAGTGCAATGTATGCATAAGGAATATTATCAGCCCTTACTGTAAATGTTATTACAAACATAAATAAAACTTCTATTTTTCATTACTCCAAATTTGTCTTGCATCTGGAGACCGCTTAAAATATGTTTATTAGTTAAAATTTTTGATACTGAAACTGGTTTCAATCAAAACAGTAATTTGGTAGTTTTCTAAAGTTAATCAGTTGAGCTGTTTTATGCATTTTATGAAATCTCAGATATTTTAAAAAGATTTTATCTCTAGAATTTTTAGAAAATATAGATTTGAACGTAAGTAATCTGCTTTTGAAATGATAATTGAATAAACAGAGCTTTTTCTTTACATTTTATCTGTGCCTGAAATTTTAAAAATGTTTTATATTTTGATTTTTTTAGGAAATTGAAATTTTGCACATAAATTATCCATTTTAAAAAGTGAAGTTATTTTAATGATCTTGAAAGTTAAAAGATTAGGAATAATTGTGGCTATTATTTTCTATTTCTTGAGATTGAGTTATAAAGGTATTTTTAAAAAATTCAGTTTTATATGAAAATTTCTGTGGCAGGCTTCGTTTTAGGCATATAAATATTAATTAAGTATAAGTATTAGTATTAAGAAATCAGTTTAATATAAAAATATGTACTGTATCAGTACTTTTTTGAGAGAGAGAGAGAATTTGCATGGGCAAATAAGAAAAAATGAAAAGCTGTTGCTTTTTGTAGAGAATATATTTTGAAGAAATGTTACTGAGGAAATTTAGTATGGTAAAATTTTATTTCTTCAAAAAAGATTTAAAAGGGGGTGGGGCTCTATCTTTAAATTCGCATTTGATTTCTATGTAGCTAATAAATAATGATAACAATTAAATGATAACTGATATATAATTTTTATCGTTTAAAATAAGATCAGTTATTTATATAACATATGGTAAACTTTGATGATATTTCTCTTATATTTTGATGATGCTTTTGTATAAGAAAAAAATTATTCTACAGATTTCTTCAACAAACAGCAGAAACGGAAGGTCGTCGTCGACTCACAAGGCTTCATGTTCATACCTTAGCATTTCAAGCATTCATGACGGATAAAAAGTCACCTTGGAAGAATTCTAAGGCCGCAGCAGCTAAATCAGCTCTTACTGCTAATCGTCACACTTGTGGCTCCGATATTATAAACCCAGAAAAGTCTAAACTGATTATGGATGACGCTTTCACAACAAGTCTCAGATTAAATGCTGAAAGAAAGCACTTTGATGTCAAAGATCCAATATCATGCTGGGATGAAGGCACCTATGAAGTCTGTGTTGCTCCAGTACTAGTGTGCACTGAAGTACTACAGACTGGTGGTGGTGGTGACAATATATCATCAGCTGGACTGGTTTTACAAATTTAGGTGTTTTAATTCTAAAAGGCTTAAATCAGTCAATTTTATTAAAAATTTACCATAAAAGCATTCTTAAGACATTCCTATTTGTTCTTATGCCAATGTAATTCCTATTTTTAAACATTCAAGAAACATTGGTAATTTGGATTTCTAGTCACCGAAATGAAAAAAGAACATATTTTAAAATATATGGTTTACAATTATTTTGTTAAGTTTTATTCCTTTGATTTTTCTTTACCATCCATCAAGGTCACATTTTTCGTTATGTAATTTGAATGTTTTAGTTAAAATTAGATTTTAAATTTTGTAAACTGCAGATGAAATACTGAAAATTAAAATACATCTCTTTAAGAAAGTAAAAAATAGTGACTCTAAAAATAAAGTACATCAACATTTTTTTTTTTTTTTTTTTGTATGATCATCCATGTGAAGAAATTTAGTGCAGAAGCTGGGAATTTTTTTTTTTTAATGTGTTATGTAAAAACTGTTTTCTATAAAATTTATTTTTAGAATTAAGCCATGAAAACCTCGTGAAGTGCTATGGCACTTTATCATTAATCATGTCAGTAAAATCATTATTTTGAAGTTTAGTTATTGTTCTGAAATGTCAAGATGATTATTTGTTTTTTAAAAATGAAAAATTATTGTATTGTAAATGATATTTCAGCAGAACATCTATGCAAACATACAATAAAAATTCTCCCTCTTTGTGCAGCTAATACTGTAATTATTTTAGAATTAAATATAAGTTATATTTTTATTTTTAGTTCAGTTTATCTATTTAAAGAGTATTTACATTTATCATTGTATGTACAAGCAAATGTTAATATTAGTTATTTTTGCCATTTTACTCAAGCTTATCTGTTATTATTTAGAAGAATTAAAAACTGATGGACCTATAAACAGTTGGACAAGATAGGAATTGTGAAGAATTTTGTTCAATGACCAGTGTTAGTCAGTATTTATATTCCAAAAAAAAGAAGAATTTTCTTTAAAAAGGCCATTGAAAAGGATAGCTATAAACCATTCCATTTCATTTTCTTTGTAACATTTTTAAATGCACAATAAGTTATATATTTTTAGGCAATGGCTTTTGTTAATAGTATATCTAAAGACATTTAAAAGATAACTTCAACACAAGTGAGGCTATTAGCAAATTTAAAAAATATATCAAAAATGTTGAATTATAGAAATTTTGAAGAATTAAAGATTTCTTTATATATTTTCCAGAATTTTGTTTTAAATTTAAAAAGAATGCCTAACACTAATAAAATCAGATCCAAAGTTATTATGTGACAGTACAGAAAGTTAAGATTTTTTTTTTTTTTTTTGAGGAAAATTGAATTTTATTTTGATCTATGATGAATGTAAATTTTGTCTACTCTAAGTTTTGTTGAAGTAGTTTTGTATTTAATTCATCTAATATATTTTTTTGTGTTAGATTGCTCATTTAAAAAATTAAAATCATTTCGTTACTACTTTGGAAGCCTTTTAAAGTTTTTTGTTAAGATCTCTAAACAGTTATTATGTATGAAAATAATGCTGTAAAAAATATGATAGAATTTGAAATGATATATGTTTTACTGATGGTTGTTTTTATGTTGCCTTTAATGCTTAGTTGTGCATTCAATTTTTATAAGTTACAGCATTCTTTTGCATATATTTAATTAAAAAATATTTATTTATTAATATTTATTCGGTAGTTTTTATTAGTTATTTGTAAAATAATATTTATATTTGTTACTTTTATTTCAGACCATATATCTGGAGAAGGTTATATATCCTTAAATATTTCTTTGAAAAGTATTTGATTTGAAATGTTTGAATGGCCATTGAAAATATTTTACCTTTTTATAATTCTGTTCTATAATGCAAATCTACTTGAACTCTGATTCAAGGCCTCTTTGGAATTCCAAATTTAAATATTAGGATTGCAATAGTTTTAAAGCAATAATGTCAGTAAAAGAAGTTTATTAAACTTTGCCAAATAATTGTTTTTGATTCATTTCAAGCTGATTTTAATTATTTAATGTTTAATTTTCTTACTTTGTGGCACATTTCTTCTGTTAGCAATGAAATTGAAATACATTATTTCTCTAAAAACAATTTGCCTTAAAGGAAAAAAAAAAATTAAGAAGCATTGTATACATTTAAGAAATACTGCATACTTGATTGGGAAATCTATTTTTGGACCAAATTAATAGGAAAAGAACTATTCCCTTACCACTTATTTGCATTCTGTGATAAACATTGTGAGATTTATAAGCTAGTGTAATGAAATGGATACAATTTATTTGCATCAAAAGTATTGTCACCATTATGCAAATTGATATATAAATTGTGTCTTATTTGTCTTTGTTTTCTTTTTTTCACTGGGACCATAAAGAAATTGGAAAGATCTTAAAAGTATGTAAAAATCAAGTGAGCTGTTGGGTGAAAATATGAATTTCACAATTTCAGGCTTGCAGATTGTTATTTATTCTTGTAGGAAGAGGATTATGCTGCCGAGTATATACTCTGATTTAATGATGTACTTTTAATATATAATTGTATTGTTATACTAAAAATTATTTATTTAGTATTTACTTGTTTAAAACATAACTATTTTAATTCTTATTTTAATCCAGAGTTATGAAAAGTACATTGATACCTGAATAAAAATACGTATTTATCTACTTAATTTTTTATTATTATTTGCTGCTATTATTAAATTTTTGTTTTATAGATTTAAAAAAAATATTCTATTTTATTATTATTATTTCTATTTGTAAATTTAAGAATTTTCTTTTATGATCCACATTTTAATATACGCTATCATGATTAAAGTATGTGTTGGAATAGACTTGAAAATTCTGCTTTTGCTGAAAAATATATCCACTCTTCATGTATTTTGATCTATGATAAAATTTTATACTAGATTGTTATTATTATTGTTAAAGGCTCAAATTACTCTATTTCTTGTAAAAATTCTCCTAAAAATAAATGATTATTAATTTTTAAAATAAAAGTATATCAGAAGAATTTTTAAGATTCTGTGGGATACCAATATTCCTTGTAAAATTTAAAACAGTATCTCAGCCTGAACTACATCTTTCATATAAATAAAGCAGCTTTTAATATCATTAGCAGAGTAGCAATTGCTAGATTTGTTTGATAGCTGTGAATTTAAGTTATTTGTTATATTTATCTATTTATATTTTTTGTGTATAATTTATAGTTTTTTTATTCTTTTCTGATATATATATATAATATATACATAAAATGTAAAAAGAATATACATAAGTATATTGATATTAACTAATAAAATTTATAACAATTAAGTAAAAAAAGAAATATATTGTGTGAAAATTTACAATGATTTATAGAAACTTAGTGGATTAACTACTAATTTATTAACTTGTATTGGAGGTTAGATTTTTATACATGACATAGTTGATAAATTATTGTTGACACGTGGGAGATGACATATTATTAAGAGGAAAAAAACTCAAGAAATGTTTAAATTCAATATAAATATATAATGCTCAAAATAATCGCTGTAAAAGAATGTGTAGACAAGAAACATTCATATATTTAAATGGTTTTCAAATCTATGATAAAATATTCCTTTTATTCTAATGTTTCACAGCACTTGAAGTCAATGGCTCTGATTGATTGATTTGTAGTTTTCTTCAAACATTCCATGATATCTTTTACTAAAAAACACTTCCTTTTTCAATTGTTTATGAATAGTTAGCTACATTAATAATTATATTAAAAAATATTCATACAGTGAGAAGGATTTAGGAATTTGAAGGGGAAAAAATTTCTTTGCCATACTCATAAAATCTAAAAACCTGAAGCTAAAATAGTGTAAATGATATGGATTATTTTATTTAATTCATTATATTGCATTTGTTGATTCACATTTAACTGATTTATTTAAGGTATTTACAAAAGGATTATCTTCTTTTATTTAGTCTTTATAAATTAATAGATTCATTGGTTTTAGAAGTGAATTTGAATTTCATTCTTATAATGTAACAGTAATTATAAAACATCGGCTTTTTTAAACTGAATTTATATGAGATTTTGCATATACTATTCAGATACCACAATTGACTTTGAAAATTAAATGCTAATATAATTTTTTGATCATTTATTAACTGTAATTGTTAGGCTGGGGTAATCTGGTTGGTATGGCATTGGATTCACAATCAGTGGGGTGTGAGTTTGAACACCATTTATAGAAAGGAGAATAGAAAATTGCCAGGAAGTTTGCTTTCTCTTTTGTCGCTTAATATTGTGATTCTGTCATATTTATATTAATTGTAATTATTTAATAAAAAGTAACTAAAATAAAAAAAATTCTTTGTTAATTCTAAGTAGGAATTGATTAAAAAATATTTTTTATTACTTGCTTATTTTTTAGAAACATTATTGAAAAATTATGTATTGATCATTCTATAATAATTAAAAGAACTTTTTAAAGTATTTTGGATTTCTGCTGAAACATAATTGTTAGTAATAAGTTTACTAATAGAGATATTATATCTATATTTTGGCATTTCTTATAGCGTATATGCCAAAGATTTTAGAGTAGTATATTTCTTTCAAATAAATCAAATTTCTATTACAACAATTTGAGTTACAAGTTTTTGTTTGTGTCTATGGTGGAACATAGTTTTTAAATAATTTACTTTAGCTTAAATGAGTTGTAAAATCCATAAAGTTTAAACTTATTATTTTTGTAAAGCTGAACAAGTACTTTTCCCAGGTCATTTTTAAAATGAGAAAAGAGTTATTTCTTAATGTGTTATAATGTTAGTATTTATGTTTATTAATTTAGTTTTAGATTTATATATAGAATTTTTTACTAATTTTTTTCATTATATTGATCTCATTCCAATATATTACATATATTTACAATTGTTAGTCACACTTAGGAATTTTTCTCTGTTTGTTCTATGATTTGCTGAAATATTTTTGTGGATTGTGCTCTAATTTTTCAACTCTTTATAATTCAGTCATATTTGCATTTCAAAATCGAACTTATGTGCTTAAAATGTATTCAACATAAATATTTATTGATTTTTTTAAAAGAAGGTTCATCTTTTTCTGTAAATAGATGAATATAAATATAACTTTATAGTTTGTTTATAAATATTAAAAGTACATTTCTCACTATATTTGTATTAAATATTACATTAATATTATTGTTTAAAATCATTGGAATTAATTAAAACTGCTGTTTAGGCTATTTCATTAATATCTTTTGTGTATACACAGAATGATTTCATAATATTCATTGAAAAAAGTTGATAGAAGGACATAAGACTGTAATAATATGTGTATGTACTGTACAAGTCAAAATGCTAAAATTTTAGCTTCTTATTGTAGATTTGCTCAAATTGTACAAACTGTTATATAAAGGAACAAACTCAAAAATTGTTTTTTTTTGTTTGTTTGTTTATTTTACAACTTAAAATTGATATTATTAGTTTTTCTTATAATTTTTTTATGCTTAATTCTAGTTTTAAGGATTAAAGTTATTAATTATTACTTTTTCATAAAACTTGCTGTGAATATTCAAGTCAAAAAGTGTGAGAACTTGCTCACATTTTCATTATTACTATCTTTATTTATAGAAACTAATCATCTAGTTTATTGTAGTTTTCTTGAAATTACTCTATGATAAATTAAAATTTAGTATAATGTAAACAATTAAAGTCATAGATATTCTGAAAGTGCCTTAAAGAATATACTTCAATTCTTTTACTTTCAACTCATTATATTTTCAAGGATTTTTTTAAAGAACTATATCTTTTATTGTAGAATATAGAATGTGTAATGTTTTATATTGATCCCATTGTCAAGACCAGTATTACATTATTAAAATATCTTTTAATAAGCTTAAATATATTTATTTGTTATTTAATTCTTTTGTTTAAATTTTCTTTTCTGCCATTTAATGAAATATAAAATCACTATGAAGTACTACTTATAATTCTACTAAAAATCTAATCAGTATGTATTATTTTCAGCAAATATAATGAATTTTTTGATATATTTAAATGAATGAATTATTGATATATTTTTTGATATATTTTATAATAAAGATACTTTAATGCTTCATTATATAAATATAGGGAAACATTCAAGTATCTTTATTGTTAATATTGAAGCTTTCAATCATGACCAATATTAAAATTTAATTGTATAATTTAATTTTTAAAATTAAATTAAACGCTCTTGAAAAATAAATAAATATTCTGCACTTGTTAGAATAGAAGTCAACTTTAATAGTATTCTTATATAAAATACAAGCTATGAAAACGCATACAGTTATATTTTGAGTTTATTATTATTTATTGTTGTCAGTGTAATTGATCCTCATGCTTTCTAAGTATACAATGCAGATCTAAAAAATAATGGATTCAGTTTTGCCATGGAGCAAGATGCATGTTATGTAATATCGTCTAATTTCACAAGCATTTATAGAGGAAAAAAATTTGAATTCTAAATTTTATTAAAATAGATTGTTGTGTTATAAATGGTCAAATGTAACTATGTATTCTTAAGTTCATATTATTTATCTTACTGTTTAAATAAATCAATAAAATGGTTTTAGAATCAATTTAGAAATAGTTTATAGCAGTTCAGAGAATACAATGTTTCCAATTACATAATGGTTAATGTTTGAGTAATCTTTTAGACATTAGGTAATTTATTGCAATTAAATAATGTAAAAGTTATAATTTATTTATTTCTTTGCCCCCAAAACATGTATGAAAACAGTCTAATGGTGATTCCAAATTCATGGTAATTGACGTTTTGACTAATATATATATATATATATATATATATATATATATATATATATTTGAAATACATTATCAAAACTTTTCAGTAATGTTCTAAAGAAGATATTCTATAGAATTCTGAGAAGTACTGCTCTGTATAAATCTCAAATATATTCATATATAAATAACAGAAAATTAAAAAACATTCAGTGGTTGATTAGAAAAAAAAATCTAGATTTCAAATTCATTCAGAAATATAAACCATTTACAAAACTTTGCCAGGCTTTAAAAAAAGAGAGAGAGAGAGCTTTTTTTAAATATAACAAATGAAGATATGTTTGCTTTAAATAAAACCAAATGGTATTAGCATCAAATAGTGTTTTTGTTGATAACTTCTTATTTACAAGAATTTTAATTTTTATATGTCAACTCTGTTTTATTGAACTTTTTTATATATTTGATTTAATTAACTAATAAGATGAATTTTCATGTATATATATATGTATATAATTCTAAATTATTTACAGTTTTATTTTTCTGTTGTATACAATTTATTCCATATCTTCTTAATTAATCAATTAAAAATTATTAAAATTCCTGTCGATAGAAAAATTTGATGCCAATGTTGGATAGTTGTAAATAGAATTTTTCTTTTCTATAAATTATGAATTTCAATGTCATTTTATTTGAGATTTTCTTAATATTTATTGAACTTAATCCTATATCCTAGCTTAATTTTCTTAAACTTCCATTTAAAATGTAATACTGGTCTTAAGACAAATGTGTCACACACCTTATGTTCCAGTTTTTAAATGTTATTCAAATACCGTATTCAAAGTTATGATAGAAAATTTATTTTATGATTCCAAATAAATTCTTTATTTCTAAATGTAACATTTTGTTATGAAAATTATGATTCTATTTTGACATTTTCTGTATAATTGCCACATGACATAATTTAAATATAAATATATATATATTGATTCTTGGTAAAACAAGCAAAATATACATTCTGTGATTTCCTATGGTTTTCCAAGAAAAATGGAGCAATTTTATATGCATAGAATTCATATCTTATTCAAGAGTGAGAGTTATGAGATATCTATGTAATAAATTAAAAATTGTTTATGAAAGAAATTCAGATCATTGTTGTTATAATTGTGTTTATCAAAGAATAATAAAAAAAATTACTTTTTGCATAGATTTAGCTTGATTTGTAAAATTATCTGTTTTTCATTCTATATACAAATTCATTTAATTGAGGTAGTTCAATATTATAAATTTCTATTTTATCTTTGCCGATGTAAAATTGTGTTACATGAATGATACTTTGAATGAATAATAATTATATATCACTCTCTTCTTCTGAAAATATACCTTTATTTATAAATTCTTAAAAAGTTATAACATGAGAAATATCAAAGCTTTCATAATAATAAAGTATAAAATACTTAAAAAAAACATAAGCAGATCTATCAATGAGCACAATGAAAAATATAAATTATTTTAAAACTAAAAATACTAGATTGAGCTAGAAAATTAAAACAGAAATGGTGAAATGAACTTAAAAAAATCTTTTGTTTTAAATAAATCACCAGAAAAGTTTGTGAAACTGGATCACTTCAGAAGCAACTTACTTAAAAATTTCATTTCTTTTAATGTTAATTCATTCATTATTTTAAATGGTAAATTAGCTAAATATATGAAACTACAGTCTTAAAATTCAAAATACCTAAAATGGACTACAGTAAATAATCATGCAACACTGTATTAAAAGGTTATTTTAAATCCATTTTGTATAGATGTCAAAGTTATGCATTGAATCAATAAATTTATGCAACAAACTTTCTAGAATTACTGAATGATATAAGAATTTTTATTTCCATCAGAAAAAAATGACTCGTAACTTCATATTGCCTATTCTATTTTCATTTAGAAAAACATTAATTACCCTAATGAGCATTGTTATTGAGATTCATACTACATTTTTGGATAATATTCAAAAGATAACTGCAAGTTTAAAATAAAATTTGTTCTTTGTAAAAATAACTTTTTTTTAAAAAAAAAAAGCTCTAAATTTTATTAAAGGTTGAAAATAAAACACATAAAAAGAAAAGCATTTTAAATAACATATAATAAACAAATATGAAAAATTACATTTTTCATATATACATAAATGAACAAAAAATCTATATAATTTAAAGTAATAAATATCACATCCACTGAATATCTCTTTAGTACATTTTATTTTTGACATCATTTGAATGCAGTTGCTGAAGGGTTTTAAATGTTATATACTTGTGTATAACATTTTGGTCAAAATGCATTCACCTAACTAACTTAAGAAATTATTTTTTTAACAAATCTTTTTAGAAGTTTTTCTAAATTCTTTTAATATCTAGAGGCTTTTTACAAAATTCAAGAATATATCTTAAATACAACTGATATTTTTCAAGAGAGTATTTATATAAATAAGAACTTATTCAAAACCAGGTTGTGATTGTCATATTTGATGGTGGATCAACTAAAATATTAAATGTAAATTTCTGTATTATTGTTTTTTATATATATAATTTTTTGAAATGACTAAAACAGTATTTTTTGCTTATTTCTATTAAATGCTAACATATATTTTGTTGATTTCTTTTATTAGTATTCCAAATTAATATTATTTAAAAGTCAACTTTCTATCTTTAAATGTATTAATCCTATTTTCCACCTTTTTATCCTTATAGTTTTCATACATAATGTAAAAAATTCTTATCAGCATATAATGACAAATTAATAATTTCTATTAATTAGTCATTTTTGAGAATTGAAAGGAGTGATGGGATGTAAAATAAAATAAGAATATAAGATTAATAGAATTTGCAATAATAAGACATCTTGATTGTTGAAAGATAAAACACTTCATAAGCAAAAATAATATTGACCTATAGGTATCATCATCATCTAAACACAATGTACGGTTGAAATAACTATGATATTCAAATGCATTGAAAATCTGATAATGAAGGAGCAAAAGAATGAAATAATTTTTTTAAAATCTTATTTTTAATGTCTATTTTCAAAATTAACTAAAATAAGTCAATTGTTACATTATCTTCTTTTAATTAAGGCACATAAAGTAGTGTAATTTTCATTTTAAAAATAAATCTAAATTTAAATAAGCTTTCCTCTTTAGAAAATCACACATTTTGCAATTTTGAATAAAAATAAAATACTTATTTTATGTGCAGGAATTTCTTTGAATTCTGTTATACTTGGAATATACAAGGAATACTATATTTCTTTGAATTCAAATCCAAAATTCATTATGAAAATGACAAGCATATACTAATAGCAGTAACTATAACAATATAATAAAATTTTTAATATCTTTACTTCATTAATCAATGAACTTTATGAAGATGAATACAATTTGTTTTCCTTCAATAATTTAAAGAGCAAAAAATTATGCAAAATGGTAATAAGTACTAGAATATCTCTCATACATATATATTGATCTGGATGTTAGGTCATTTGTATATGTAAATGTTTATTTTATCATTCTTTCTTTGTACTTTTTTCTGCGAAATGAGCTAAACAATATTTAAATGCAAATATGCGATAAAGCTAAAATAATATCATTCATTTTTGTTGTAAACTAATCTATAAAATTCTGATTTGGGATTTGAGAGAAGAGTTGATGGCTTGTCAATTTCAACAAGACGACCCTCTTTCATAAGAATCACTCTATCACAATCTAAAATGGTTTCCATTCTATGGGCTATCACTAGAATGGTTGAACGTCTACAAGCCATTCTAACTGTATGCCTGATCAGACTGTCAGTATGATAATCTATGCTAGCAGTAGCTTCATCCATACAGAGAATCTGAAGGAAAGAGAAGAAGAAAAAAAAAAAAACAGTTTTAATTTGAAATCATCCTATTTTGATGCCTCTGACATTATTATTTATTTAGTTTGCTATAAGAAAAATTATAGTAAATTCATTTATATAGGAAAAAATAATAAAGTAATCAAAATGTTTTGTGGGTGGGTGTGTATATATATACATATATATATATATAATATTTTATTTGAAACAGAAGGCAGACAAAGAAGAAGACTGAGTTTTAAAGTTCTCTTTATTGCATCCCGGAAGTTACTAGCACAACATGAAATGGCGAAAAGCTAATGAACATTTTATCAGAGAATATATACTAGTGAGGTTTTAATAGGGATTTTCAACAAGTGTCAATCACAAAGGAATCATGGGGATCTTTTAAAGAAATGTGCTTCGAGGGACAGTATTTTATCCCTTCACTCAAAATGGGGGAACTTGATAGCTTTTAGCTGATTAAGCAATTTCGCAAAGATTCTGTTGAATTAACTAAAAGTGGAATGGGATCAGGAAGTAAGAGAATATTTTAAAATAAAGTAGCTATAGGTCAAATTAAGATAAATTCTTGAAATTAATTTGGGTCTAATTTAGATTTTAAAATATCATTATTTATTTTTCCCTAATCACAAGATGTGAAAGTGCGTCGGGAATTCTATATTAGGTGCATTGGGCTAATATATATATATATATATATATATATATATATATATATATA